>JAADVW010000231.1:0-45628 GCA_023335875.1 Elongisporangium prolatum
AGCCAAGAGAGATGGAGACGGAGACGAAGACGAAGTACCGTCCAGATCGACCGTGGACGTCAACAGAGGATAGATGTAGCTGCTGTAGACGAAATCGAACTCACACAACTCGGTTGTATTGTCCGAGAAGTACGTGTCGTACAGCCAGCATGCGTGGTTAACGTTTGGGACTTCGTGAAGATGCAGACGACCGCTAGCGTCCAGCGTCCTGAGTCCGTACGTGTCTTCAAGGTACTCAGTCGTGGTCTCCATCGCCTGGACCTCAAAGCTGGCGAAGGCACTTTCGATCTCCGTCTCGTTCACCACGTCGTTGTATTGAGCGAAGTGCGAGGTCTGCCAGGGTGCGACTGCTCCGTCGCGAGGCGACGCGAACGAATGGAACGACTTGAGCTTGAGGAAGTTGGTCTTGCGCTGGGCCTGAGCGGCTTCGCACGTCGAGTTACCAGCGCAATCCTCTAGGTTGTTAAGCATGGGCAGCCATGGGTTCCAGCTGAGCCAGGGCGTGTGATCCGGCGACCGATACAAATTGGAAAAAGAGATCGTGGCACTGATCTCGGGCGTGTTGGCCAGCAGATGATCGAACTCGGATTGAATTTTGCCCTGGAAATCGTCCGTCGTGTAGCTGGAGAAGTTGAGAACCGAGCTAGGAAACGACGCCGGCCCCAAGAAGTTGACAAACGTCTGCATTGAGACCTGATCTGCGGCCTGTGGACCGTAGAAGAGGCCGTTCTGCACACCCGCAAGACTGATATAGAGCTGTACATTGTGCTCGTCCATCCCTTCGATCACTCCACGACTGATCGCTCCGCCTTGAGAGTGGGCGATGAAGATGTAGCCATTCGCGTAGGTAGCAGTGTCGTTGGCAATGATGCTGCGCAGCTCTGCGATTGCCAGGGGCACTTGCGTGTTCAAAGCCTCCGTGGAGCACGCGTTTTGACAAAAGCCGAGTGCTGTAAAGGTTCGGCCTTCAGCAGTCAGGTTAGCTGCAAAATTGGCAGCATCAGCAACGTTCCTCGTGAGTCCGTGGAAGAAGAAGATCGGGAGATCGGCAGGAGCTACAGCTTGTGCCGTGTGGGTTGCCAGTGCGATGGCTGACGCCAAAAGAGCCGAGAAAGACTTGAGGGAGACCATTTAAAAATCGAAATGAGAGGACTACGTAGTAGGATTGGAAAGCGATCCATTGCGATTTGCCGCATTAGATCGCCATGTTTGGTTCAAGTAGAAACGCGAATATTTTGGATTGCGCACACGAACTTCTTCAGCTGGCAATACTGTACGTTGCTCGTTAGCAGGCGAGAGGGGTGGGTCTGGATCAATAGACATGTCGTAATGAAACGCGTCATGTGGAAATTCTATAAGGTTTCATAATGAAAATGACCGATACGTGGCAGGGCCAGTTTCATAATAGAACTGCTTTTCAGTGATTGCTTCCATACAACTGCAACGCTAGGACAGACAGTACTTTTGTATAAATGCATTATACTATACTGTAGATATATGTGGTGGTTGCCGACCCACTTCAAATCTGTCGTGCTCATCGGACCTGATTCAAAAGCGAACTGTATCGATAGACGCCTCTACACAATAATGATGAAAGAATCCCAAGCATTGGGAGTTCAACACAAAATTTCCGAGACGGGTCGAATCAATCAGCCGCCCCACAATCGCCCAACCAAAGTTATCAGTTAAGTTTCAATCAGAATAGACAGGGATCCGTTGGGCAAGTGCCCCAATTTCTCTCTATCAACTAATTTTGATAGGCTATAATAATGATTTTTTATGGTTTTCATGTAGTTGGAAACGAAGTTAAAACCACTTTTGCAGCAGTGAAGAGGCGTCAAGAAGGAAACAACTGCTCGGAAGGAAAGTTGAGTAGAATAGCAGTTCATTCGTAGATTCGATAGCAAGCAGCTAGTTCGAAGCTATGGCTCAAGCTCCGCTTAACACCATGAGCACGCGCGTCATGAAAGGTGACTTTCTCCTCTTGTTCCAGTAGATGTGGATTAACGAATTGAGTCAGCGATGTACACCCGCGACGTATAGACCGACAAGAGTGGAGCGTGCATTCAAATCCACGACGACGAGGGAACCGAATTCCGTATCTCCAAGCCCACCGCTCTTCTCCGCAAAGTGGAGCGGTCAAAGGTGGACGGACCAAAGCTTGGCCTTTGGGCACGTAAGGCAGTCTGCTTACATGATGAGGATCCTATTCGTTATGGTCAAGTCATGGCTACTCCTACGACGGTGAAGTTGTTGAAAATGTACGAGGGCCCTCGATCGTGCCTGTCGACTCTATTGTGTTCGACATTATTCCTGTCATTGCCATGACCATGTGATCCGCAGCCAGCAGCTGCGACTGGGATGCGCAATGACGTGCCGCACATCAGTCAGATCGTCAGGTATCGGTCATGGGTGGTTGTTTCTCAGGGTTCGTACCCAATATTCCATAGCTCTAGGTTCGCATTCCTGGGTACAATCCTGGGTTCAAGTCCTGTATGAGATTTAGTGAGTGAATATTCTCTAGGAAATGGAGCGCACAGAGGGCACAGGGCGAGTGTTCACTCAATGTATGTCTGCATGTCTTAAGAATGTGATGGTTGAACATTCCCTCGAGGAAGCACACGAGGGTCGGGCCGCGAGGAGCCCGAGACAAAGATTAAAAAAAAGTTAACTTTTCGAAGTTCAAGTTCGACTCAAGACCATGGAAGCGGGAGCCGAAGAAGTATACGGCCAGGACCTAAATAAAGATCGACGTGCCTGGGCCCCTTCCTGGGTCAGCTGGTACTCTCAATACACGAACAATAGGGCGCGCGGCCCGCAATCCAAATGGTCAGCGTCGATACATCTGACACGGACCGTTCGATGCCCCGCATTTCTCTCCTGGTCAAGAATACCTGGGCAATAATGAAGATATTCACATGGATACGGTTTCGGAGCCCGATAATGACTCGACTCTATACCGCGTGAGCAATGCACCGTCGCTTCCAGCTGCCCCTATGTACAGCGGCTGTACGACCAAGGAGAAACGAGACTTCGTGCGTGCGTATCAGACGTACGTCCACGCTCTGAGTGCCTTCCACACGCCATTTAGCCGTCCGTACGTGATGCCAGTGAGTGGCTGCATTTAAGAGCGCGCATGCCGCTTGGTATGCATGCACGAGCTGCACAAGAGTCCAAACATGGTTACAGAAGACGAATAGGTGGCCTATTTCCTGCAGGCTCTGCAGCCAGAGCATGAGGACTATACCATGATCGACAATGCGATGAAGCGCTTGAAGATGAAGACGTCATACCCTGACGCGTCATCTCAGATGGGCCAGCTGCGCACGGATATGCATCGTATCCTCGATGAGCATAACATGGAAGCCACGCTGGTTCAGAGAGAGCAGAAGAAGCAGGTGCAATACCTGGTTGCGGCTCTGGAGCCCGAAGATTTTCGTGCAACCATCAAGGGTCGCTTGGATCTGGCCCAGCACAAAGACCTGAAGCGAGATGTTGTTAAATGCTACGACTGGATCCTGATCAAGCTGCGTGCATATTTAGTTTAGTGTGGCAGCAAGTCAACCCAGGAAGATCATATTCACCGGGGCAGCCACGCACTCGGCAGAGTGGTGGCTCTGCAAGACGCGCTCCATGTAAAGTTGTGGATCACAGTCGCACCTACACTCATGGCACACGTAAACATTCCGAGAATTACGTAGACCACCTACACTCATGGTATACACATTCATTCGGTTGATTACGTCTTGTAGAATATCTCCCAGAGCCTATAGCCAATTAGATAACTAGTAGTTCGTGACGTGTAGGTCTGCATATGATGCAGAAAGATACTGAAGCGTGATTGATCGACGCATGGAGAATATCCAGCGCGTACGCCAAAGAAGCGCAAGAGACTTAGTGGCGGCTTAGATATAGCAACAGGGGACTAAGGACCGCTCGAAATGAATCACTTTTCAATTTGCCTTCTACCAAACAAGCCTCCTCACCTCCTTACACTCCACCTGCTGAGGAATCCAAGAAGAGTGCGCCATCGCGCACCTCCTCTACAAACACCGCGCCCAGTACTTCCTCCAGACAGCCTGTACAGTGTCTGAAGTGCCGTTCGACGGAGCATCGAGTGCGGCAATGTCCTCAAGTGAAGCCTGAAGAGATAGATGGTCTCACAGCTAAGTGGCGTTCACGATCTACATCTGGCTCGGGTTCGCAACTGAAACAGATGTCGACAATTCATGTTGATGGCGACCGTAATCAATCTGGTCCATCGGTCGATTACGGAACGACCACCGCACTGACAGTCCCCGCTGCCTTTTGGATACGGGGGCAGACGAGTCGCTTGTCAGTCTGGGTGTGGTAAACGCCCTGATAGCGAATAGCTCCTTTACAGCTATTTGCATCGCTGAGAATCCCCTCAAGCTCATGCCAGTTGGCATTGAATTGATCACTGTCACCCGCAAGATCCGATTCGATGAAGTTCTTTTGGAAACGACTGCTGACTCGTTAGTTCTGCGGGGCCTCGAATGTTGGATTCATGAAGAGGATATCACCATGGAACTCACTAATGGTCGTGCGGTCATGAACAAGTTGGGTTATTCCACGGCGAACTTGCTTACAGCCGCACGAGAACGAAACGAGGAGTACCGTTTGGACGATCATGACGAGCGGAAGGACGTGAATACGCCGTTTGCACGGATGCACCGAGTCTGGAATGAAGGTGTGCACGAAAATGGCGCTGCAGATCGTGTTGATGAAATGGTAACTCTACCCGAACTAACTGACGATTCAGTCAATGCCATGCGTGGAATCCTTCAGCACAAAATTGACGAAGCTCTGGACTCAGGTTTACCACCGACAGAAGGAGATACTTTATGGGCTTTGCTATCTCGCTATGAATATGTATTACGGTTATCTTTTGGCAATGATCCGCCCGTGGATGTTCCTGTCCTTCGAGTTCGTCTCAAAGAAGGTGTTCGTCCTGTGAAGGCTAAAGCTCGACGTTATCCTCCATCTCACAAACAATATTTGGATCAACAGATTCAAGAGCTCCTCGATGATGATCTGGTTGGTACGAGTTTATTATCGTAGTCGATGGGCTTCGGCTCCTCGGATTGTGGCCAAGTCAGAACCTGGAGCCTATCGGATGACTGTGGATACGCGTGCCGTCAATGCTGTAACGGAGCCAATGCCATGGCCCATGCACGATCTGGAAGTCGACTCAGGCAAATTGAATGGTTCAGAGTTCTACCTTACTCTGGATTGGTGGCGTGGTTATTGGCAGTTGCCCTTGCACGAAGAATCCCAAGAATTGTTCACTTTCATTACTTTTATTGTCTGAGATGCTCCCTCGGCTTGATGATATACTGGGGCACGCTTCAACTCCTGCTGGATTAACGGATGTTCTCGAGCACATTCTTGCTTTTTGTGAATTGTATGGTTTGAACTTACACCCGGGTAAATGTTGTTTCTTTACCGAAGACGCAAGTTGGTGCGGCAAAATGATATCAGCCAGTGGTGTGCGCCACAATCCTGATCGAATTGTCGGTTTGGTGAGCATGACTTCGCCAAGGACCGCAGCTGATCTGCAACAATTCATCTGCACTGTGAATTGGATACGCAACAGCATACCCAATTACAACGCACAGGTAGCTGTTCTGCATGCGCTATTAGAAGCTGCCATGAAACAAGCTGAAAGTCGAAAGAAGTCCCAGCTTCAACGAGTTCTACTCTCGTCAGTAGGCTGGACAACCGCGCATGATTCTGCTTTAGGGAGGGTAAAGGATGTTTTACTAAGCATGGTTCCCTTTGCTCACCCTCAAGAAGATGCCGAAGTATGTATGTTTACAGACGCAAGCGATGCGTACCGGGGAGCAGTATGTTTACAGACGCAAGCGATACGTACCGGGGAGCAGTGGTAACGCAAATCCCATTAACCGATCTTGGTCTTCCTCTTGAGCAACAACACCACCGACCTCTCGCTTTTCTAAGCGGGTCGTTTACTGGACCCTCCAATCGCTGGCCGATCGTGGACAAAGAAACGTATGCAATCATGGCCACGTGCAAGATACTCATGCTTTTGCGCCCAAGAGGATTTCACATCTTCACGGACCATCGAAAGTTGCAATACATCTTTGCACCGCTGGCTGTGAACAGCACGATGTCCAAGTTTCAAGCCGACCGCCTCCAACGATGGGCAATGACCTTGACGACGTTTCGATATGTAATTGAACACATCAAATGTGAAGAAAACGTATGGGGAGACCTGTTGTCTCGCTGGGACTCCGCGTCAACGCTCACCGCTCGGATGAAATCCATACTGGTTGTTGATCGGGTGTCGCCACTCCAAGAGAGCGATTTCGTGTGGCTTACACACATACTGAGATCGCTCAGATCCAATTTGATGAAATTGTCGGCCGAGAATTGCCAGAGATTCACACAAATGACCAGCTTGGTTTGTATGTTACAACAACTGATCGGTGTATCTGCAAGCAAGATTATGTGTGATTGCTCACGCCGGTCTGATGGGGCACAGAGGTGAAGAAACCACCGCTCGAGAACTTTCTGATTTGTTTGAATGGCCGACGCTATCAGATGATGTGCACGCTTTTGTTCGTGGCTGTCTCCATTGCATGACCGTGGGGTTCTAAACCATACCAGACCATACGGAGCAGCAATGCATGCTTCAAAACCGAATGAGTTGCTTCATTTTGATTTTCTTACGCTACCAGAGAGTGGAAATGGCTCGCGATATGTTCTGGTGATATAGGACGATATGAGAAGATACCTGGAATTGTTTGAATTTACCACCGCTACGGCCGACGATGCACGCACGGGTCTCATGGACTGGTTCAAGCGATTTGGCACTGTGCGGCAATGGGTTTCGGATCGAGGGACGCATTTTAAGAACGAAATGATGGAACTACTACGTAAGCGTCTTGGTGGTACGCACCACTTTACGACAGCCCACTGCCCAAGGGCGAATGGTAGCGTGGAAGTCGTGAACAGGCTAATACTAAAATGCATGCGCGCAATGCTCAGTGAGCTGAAGCTAGCGATTTCTATGGTCATCCTTATTGCCCCTCATTCAAGCGACTCTCAATAATGCACCATCTGATCATCTCGGCGGAAAGGCACCAATCACTGCCTTTACCGCGTTACCAGCTCAAACGCCTATCAGCTCGATCATTGATGCAACAACACATTCAGTTGTCAGCACTGAAGTCGTGTACAAGAAGCAGAAAGAGCATATCGCGCAAGTCGGCGATGCTCTGGAGCAAATGCACCGGGAGCTTGATCAAGTTGCTGCCAAAAAGCGAAAGCAAGCTCGCAATAGTCGGAGACTCAAGAGCGGCGTTGGAATGCGATTACATATTTGAAGTGCAAGATCTGACACCTCCACACAAGGTGACTACTCACCATGCGTCGTGTCTACGCTACTACGCTTTTACGCTGGTGCCGATCGTGATCTAACTGAAGACTTAATTACTCAGGCATTTCATGCCGAAGGAGGTCACCTTGTGTCACGACTTGTGAAGTGCCATATCGGGCCAGAATTTCACGTTTGGGAGGATCTCTTTGAAAGGATCGGCCTGGATCCGTTGGAAGCGTCTTGGGAGCCAGCAACCGTAATCCTCGAGGATCTACCGAAAGCGTTTGTGCAGCACCATCCGACTGACGATAGCGCTAAGTCCATGTGGCGCGATCTGATGATGCCCGAGCCGTCAACACAAAGAGGAAGGAAGAAAAGAAGATAATGATCCGCAGCCAGCAGCTGCGACTGGGATGCGCAATGACGTGCCGCACATCAGTCAGATCGTCAGGTATCGGTCATGGGTGGTTGTTTCTCAAGGTTCGTACCCAATGATCCATAGCTCTAGGTTCGCATTCCTGGGTACAATCCTGGGTTCACGTCTTGTATGATATTTAGTGGGTGAATATTCTCTAGGAAATGGAGCGCGCAGACAGCACAGGGCGAGTGCTCCCTTAATGTATGTCTGCATGTCTTAAGATGTAATGGACGCCAGTTTTTGAACATTCTCTCGAGGAAGCACACGAGGGTCGGGTCGCGAGGAGCCCGAGACAAAGATTGTCATGCCACATCACGGATAATACCATACCATCCGCTTCATCTGCATCAAGCAACACAGTGAATGCGCGCACATCGGTGCCCACATGACTCCCTATCATTCGAGAATCCACCTTTCGTGATTTAAGTGGCGCTCTCAAACGCACTGGTTCATACCTGACTAGCATGCCAAGAAATGTCAGCGACGTGCCAAAACTAAAGAGTCTAAATCGATTGAATCAACGACAATAGACTACAATCCATCATGTAGCAGGTACTCGATATTGAACGTCGTCACGCTCAAGTTCGGATAAAGCAAAAGCTGCATAACCTTAGAGTACAAGTCGGAATCCACTGATTCTGTGAAAAACTTGGGTAGAATTTTATCTGGGTCGTATACAGTGCGGGTCTAGGTAGGATCAGTACATACGTTTCGGTCGAGTCAGATTCTGGGCAGCCTACAGCCTATCAAATGAATATAAGCACTAACTGTCGTCGCACCACCAGCACTTCTCATCCTACTTCTCTGATCTTGGAACCTACAAGCCAAGAATGACTCTTACCGCCCACGCTCAGCATGCTACATTGACTGTGTGCATTTCGAGTCCTGCGTCATCGACTTCGTTGTCTACCACCGTCGCTCCCTGTCCTCCAAGTCCTACATCGTCGACGAGGTCCTGTGTGACCGTTGACCTGTCGTTCGATTACCCAGGAAGCCCTCCAAGCTCCCCGAGCAGTAGTTCCTCCTCTTTGATTGTCTTGAACGATCCAACTCCTGAGCATGCGTGGAATTCGCAAGCTACTGGCTCATCCGCTCCACTCTCCGATTAACCTTCTGATGCGATCTCCATGTCGCTCACGGCGCGCCAACCAAGGAGCAAGGCTCGTACGGTTCTGAAAGTCGACGGATATCAATACACTCAGTCGTACCATTCATCTAGAAAGATGTCGTACCGATGCAGTACGTACCACCATACTGGGTGCGAGGGGAGAATTGATTTGTGATGTCTGAGATGGGTTACACCAACTTCGTCGAACATTCCTGCATCATCGATTCGTTTGCGCCAGCTAATCAGCCTCTGGACGTCGCCGCTTCATGAAGGATGAGACCGATCGACTCGCTGTTGAAGACATGGGTCTTACCTCCAATGGTGTGTGGAAGCAGCCACAACGGCGATGTTGTTCGAGGACTCACGCGGGAGCAAGTCAGCAGCTGGGTCTACAGGGCGCGCATTTTGTACTGATCTCCACGGCGTCATCGAAGTCCTCCTCTCTCGTTGGTCTTTGACTCCTCTATGAGCTTCTTTCAGTTCCATCAGGCGTCAGTGGTGGGCAGAAGCTTGAGAGAATCATTGGATGGGCGCACCCAATGCTAATGCTTTGCTTCAGTTGTTGAAGTACAGACAATCGACTCTCTTCTTGGACGGCACGTTTTGCTGTGTCCCAACCAAGTTCTATCAATGCCTGGTGCTAATGGTGCAAGACCTCGCGACAAAAATCTCTTCGTGCCCGTTGCCTATGTCCTATGCACGGCCAAGGCCCAAGAAACGTATGAACGCATTGCACCAGATTGTCGCGACGACAGATGAGAAACTTGATCCTATGACTATGGTTTGCGATTTTGAAGTCGTCCTACAAGATGCGGTTCAAGTGCAGTTCCTGAGGCCGAAATCGTGGACTGCTATTTCCATTTCAAGCAAGCTTGGCGGCGGAACATGAATAAATACGGCATTCCAAACCCAGAAGTGAAAATTACTATGCAAAAGGGGGCTCTGGGTATGCTGGCCATGATCGAGCATGACAAGATTGCGGGACCTGGGATCATGTACGTGCAGTCGCAACTGAAAACCACATGCAATGACCAAGGCATACCCTATTCAAGCGAAAAAAATGGAATCGATTCTGGGACTATTTCCGTCGTACTTGGCTGCAGCACTTCGAACCAAGAGTGTGGAATGTAAGTGGCATCAGCCATGCCATCATCAGCCGCACAAACAACCCACTCGAGCGGCTGAATCGTGACTTGAACTCCCGCTTCTCTACGCCGAACCCCAGCTTGCCACGATTTGTCCGTGGGATCGATGCTCTCTCTCGCCACTGTGCTCTACTGCTCGCGGATATCCCATTCCAGAGAGCTCGGTCCCGCCGGCGTACCAATTGTGACGTAGGCCCTGTCGATCTTCCTGACCCTATCGGCTTTCCAGGATCTGCAGTCCATCCGGACTCTGCAGACCGCTGACGTGTTGACACACGAGAAGCAGTTGGTCTATAGCTCAAACTGATAATACGAATAACACTTTAACCTCTTACTGCTCTTGTTTATTCTGTCTCAATTACCATTATCAACCATTAATTGCTGTCAGCCTCACATGCACGGACAGATTCAGCACGCTGACGTCACCACCAGATCTGATCAAACGGACACGAAAAGGCATCTGACCAAATTCTGTTTTGCGCCGTATCTGACCCAGATAAAACCTTACCAATATCGACGAGCGTAGTCAAGAAGTTGGTGTTTATTTTGTCGAAACTGGCGATTACGCATTCCTGGAGTCGCATGATGTCGTACGGCTTGTGCGAGGGGAGACACAGGCAGATTCACGACCAAATAAAGCGTTGTCTGCAAATCGGTATAAAAGAATCCTTCAGGGCTATCCACACTGCCAGCGTATAGCCATCCGCGGTATAGAACCCAAATGAAGGCAAACGTTCCCCCTCACGAACAACACGACCTAAAAACCACCAATCAGCGATTCAACATCAGAATGCAGTCACGCGCAGCATTGTGAATGGACAAGCCGAGGGCCAAACATTGGCAACCATATTCAAACTCTAAACGCGTGACCTTATATCCAAGTGAGCCCACTGGGAGCTGTCGAGAAGAAAGGAGTTGATCCTTCCTCGTGATAAAGTTTGTCTCGTCCATGAACTTTCCTGTCCAGACCAAGCTTCCGCCAACGACACATCAGTCAAAACCCACTATCTGAAAATTAAATATCGCCACGTTGCTGCTGTGGCTCAGTGCATTGAACATTGCAAGAAGAAACACCCAGGTGTGGCGGTAAAAATCATGAAAGGCGATGTTAAAGGAGCCTTCCGGCACCTCACGATGTCGAGCGACCACGTACAGTGGATGGAAGCCCAACTACGCGAGCTAGGCGTGCTCATTGTCGACGTGTCCGCTCCTTTTGGATGGACGGGATCACCTGCTTTCTACAGGGTTTTGGCGGCGCGATATCCTGGCTTCTAGGTCGAAAATCCCCAGCATCTATGAATCCCTCTTCTACAGACCATGCCCCATTCTTTGCTTATGAATGGGTTGATGACAATATTTTGGTGGAACCATCTTTTGATAATCGCTGCATGACTGTTGAAGAACCATTGGGTCCCGAGGTTACAAATGAAAAGAATTTCTCTCAATGGGAATCAAGGATTGAAGTTGTGGGACTCACATTTGATACACTGAATCTACTATCTCCATGCCCAGCGACAAGATCCGGAAAGACTTAACACGAGTGAATGAAGTGAAATCAAAGATAACCAAACCAGAGCTGCAAAGGCTGCTCGGCAGCCTTCGTCACGTGTGCGCTTGCCTAAGGTCAGCCAAACCATTCTATCAAAAACTGCAGCAAGCGTGCAATCGTTTACATCGGCTGGGGAAAGTTGACATCACAGCTGGTATGCGTTTGGATCTAACTTGGTTCGGTCGGATTTTAAGTTTTGGAAGGCTGGACCGTCTTCCTACAGCCATTTTCTGTGCAAATCAAGAAGTTGATGTGCATATCTACATGGACGCTAGCAACAAGGATTAGCGATTCTCGACCCACCCAGTAAAAATTTATCTGAGTTCAATTTGACGCAACAGAGCTGAGCTGGATTGCTGCAGGGTCGGATGCAAACGACACTTCAGCATCAACGTACGCGAGTTATTTAGTTTGGCTCTTGCTGCTGTCCTCTTTGGGCCGAGCTGGGTACATTCAGACAAAACATCGATCACTTTGGTTAGTTCCTGGATTGACAACACCACTGCTGTTTCGTGATCTAACCGTTTGTCAAGTCTGAATCCTATGCCACACGAATTTCTAATGGCAGACGCAGGATACCGCGCCTGGACCCACCTCATACTGATCTTTGGACTAATTATTCTTAAGGATGGTGCCAGGTTATCGTGCCCTCGGCGATTTGAAAAAAATATAGGCAATTCTCCACGACCTTCAAACTAAATCACTGGCCGACAGCACCCGACGAACATACAAAGCAACATGAAAACAGTGGAGCGCCTGGTGCTTATCAAACAAAGACTCTCAGTGGCTTCCAGCCAATGCATCTGTACAGTCGGCAACACTTCCCTGTTTGGCCTTTTATGCTGGAGAAGAGAAAGCAGTGTCAGCACCATTTTGACCAAGATTAGTCACATATCTTGGTTCCACGACCGCACATTGGGCTACAGAGTGGGCGTACACGCCGGACACAAGCTCGCTGTACGCGGGATGCAGAGGCTGTCAGCACCTTCTGCACGATAACAGCCAATCGCCATGCAAATACTACAAGAAATGCTGACTTCTACACCACCCACGACCGTATCATGGGGGGGGGGCATGCTCATGGGCTACTACTTTTTACTTCGCCGCTCGGAATACCTTGCCGAGGGAAAACAAAAAGGAAAGAAGTACGTAATCAAATGTGAAGGCGTTTGCTTTGAAAACCGACTGGGCCACCAAGTTCACAAAATAGCTGACGCTGCAGCCGTCAAGATGACGTTCACTTGGAGCAAGACAGATCAGTTCTGAAATCAAACGTCCAGCACTCTCTTTCGATCGGGCTCGAGCTGGGCATGTCCAGTGTTAGCAATGTAATGTCTCATGGACAACTGTTCTCAACAGAATATCCCACCGTCTGAACAAGTCGGCCCATCTCAGCGCGGATCCATACTGTCTACTAAGACCTTGGCAGTGGCCATCAAAGCGGCAGCGGCGGCACCACAAGTATGCGATTATAAAATGTCTTGTACATCTTCACTAGATGCAATGTTTCTTGGAGCGATGGAGATAAATGCACTGGTCATGGGCACGTCGGATGTCGTCTTGTCTGGTTGAGCAGCCGCTTACAAGGCAGTGTTGCAGCATCTGCTTCCGCCTCAGCCTCGCGAAGCGTATCCACTTAAATGATCACGTAGGAAAAAATATCGTGCACGCATCACTATATCATCGCGCATATATACCAACGTCCATGCGAACTAAGTGCTCTATGAGCTTTTCCTCACCAGGAAATATTCCTCATCCTGACACCTTTTCACAGATTTCCTTTGCCAAATGTACGTGAAATCGTTCGATAGGCCGACAGGTCGCTTGGATGGCCAGCCGCTCTTTTTCAGCCAGGCCCAGCATGCTTGGGACGCCATGTGACGCAGACGGAGGATTCGAAAGTGAAAACAAAATGCTCATGTATTTACTGCGCCTATTTATTTATGATTGGAAAATGTACACACTTTAAGGAGGTTAGGTTAGTTGACATTTCCCTAATCGACTATAAGTTCGAATGCTTCAATACAGATTTATATGTATTGAATAAGTTAAAGAAATTGAGGAAGCATGTATAATACAGGCTCTCAATTAAGCTATTTTACGGTATGCCCAATCACGCGATTTCTCAATGAGGAATAGTAAGCAATTGAACGATATATATATGTAAAATTCAAGCGTGATACGTAATCCTCTATTTTATGGGATGCTGGTGCGACAAGCAGTACCAGCAGTGGTATGAATTGTATATATGCATGTGACGGAATGTATTGTTCACCGTCTGTTCTATCTGTATTGATTGAGGCAATTCTAACAAACAACTATGTATACATTGTAGGTTGCGCCCCAAATCAACGTAATCTTAACCACAAGTTCAATGAAGCTCTGGATTTTGATAGCTAGGGTTGAACCTTCTCCATTCGTGGACGCAAGCCGGGAACCATCCGTAGAATATGTGTTCATGCGTGCAAAATGTGCAAGCCTAACATGTATCCCTGTGCCTAGATAACATCAATATTGTGGCCGCATCGGATGATCCACGCGAGTATTCAGCTCTGGGATCCGATGGAAAAAACGATAATGGAACTGCTCCAGACGACGTTGATTTCCAAACATGGAGGTTTCACACTCGGATGATGGAGGAAATCCCCCTGTCGAGCCTCTACTCAACGCACCACTGCTCGTTATTGCTGGTGTTGGCGAGATCTCAACCGGTTGATGCAAATGGCTCTCACAAGGTGGTCGCAGCCAATGTTGAATATGCCACCCGCACTCGACATGCGATACGAATCACAATTTGCATATCGAGTATCAAATCTGTTATCTCAGATACTCACTGCAGGTGGTTCTAAAATACAAAACATATTCCAAGTCCTTATTTCTTGGATTCAAGGCTTTCCCAATATCACCGCATTCATCGTGTTCAACCATCCAGAGCAACCAGGACAAGATAACCCACTTGGAGTTTCTCAAGCAGCTTCACATGGAACTTTGCCAGCTCCAGGGGTCTGACTGAGAAGCAATTTGACGCCGCTCAAATCTTCAAGTTACGCCTGCAAACGCCCACTCACGACAAATACACGCCACACGCCAGTTCAAAACGACAAGTGATACCCAGGAAACAACAGCCTAGGTAGGAAGCGAGGAACGTGCGCGTGCAAAGTGTGTTCATTGCTGATATACACTGGCAATGCTTGAGATGGCGATTCGTCAATCTACTGCAGTTCTTGTAAGCGCAAAACGAAGCCGAAGAAGCCAAAGGCAGCGCGCGTATTCTCTTTGAAAAAGTGAACCATACGCACAATGGCGAAAGCAATGTTCTGCTGAGATTTGGTACTAAGTTTGGAGCAATTGCTTAATCATCTCGTCTGTCATTAGCAAGCGCAAAATCCGTGCGAACGGCGGCCGGGCTCGAGCAGGAATTCAAGGAGTCCGGCAACAACGCTCCCACTGATTTGTGCAATAGAACTTGATCTGAGCTTTTATGGACATCATCTGCCTTCGTTCTCTACATCTAGAGACTATATCTAGAGAAATTATATCTACAATTCTGCCTGTCTGTATCGCGTTCTTACTCATATCGTGTATCTTTTAATGTTATGATGTATGACTCAAGAGTGAACTTAAAGAATATGAACCACATTGATGATACAGGATTGGCCTTTTCAAACACAACACCAGCAAAGTCTTCAGGTAGGGATAGGTGTATATGCGGTTAGGGCGGATACAGGATAATCAAATATCCTCTGGTATGTATGAAAACCTCTTCCTCCATCATACACTATAACAGAACTAGGGTTTTGGTAGACGAGCGCACCAAAAATGTCTCGCGTTCAAGGGGTTAAGTAACAATAATACGGAAATATTGCGAAAATAACGTGTACCTGGTTGTTCAAAACCAGTAATCTAGCACTTCGCAAAACGGCTGGCGTAACATGCTAGCACCTGTGGCAGAGGCAGAGAACAACGAAGACCGGTGCGTGCTCGAGCGCAGAACAACAACGCGTCCTACAATAAACTTGCTCAACGGGCTAACGTATACATTTTTTAGATCGAACACGGGGCGAGGTTCCGAAAAGCCCAATACACAGTACCAATACCTTCCCAGGAAGCCTGTTCTACATCACACATGCCAATCAGCGCTGTCAACTTGTCGAGACTTTTGTTCGTCAACGGCCTCGTTAATAAGTTGGCAGGATTGTCTTCTGTCGGCACCTTAATAATCACGACTTCATGGTTCCGCACGAGACCTCGAATATAGTGTCACTTCAATTTGATATGTCAAGTCTTGCATCCATACGTAGGCTGGGACGCCAAGATGCTGGAAGAGTGGTTGTCCACATGCAAACCAATTGCACTTTCAGTAGCATTCATGACGTGTACTTCACTGAGAGTATTCAAAGACTCTTTCCTTCCATCGCTGCTTCGCCAAGAGCTGCTTCCGCAGTACTTTGAGCGACACATGTCTGCTTCCAACTTGCCCAAGAAATCGCACCTTCTCACATAGTGCAAACATAACCTGTATGTGACTGGTGGCTGTTCGGATTAGCTGTCCAATCCCTATCTGAAAAACCAGTCATATGCATGCCGAGGTAGAGCTCTTGCGACTTCAGTTGTTTGTAGCAAATCCCAAACAGTATTGTTCCTGTCAGATATCGAACTTTCTCAGAGCTTCGATACGCTGTACTGAAGGTCTTTTCACGTTACGTCCAATTGACCCACAACATAAGCTGAATCGGGTCTGGTATTTGCAACAAGATACATGAGAGTTCCTATAATTTAGCGATACGGAAAAACCGTTCCATCACTTGTGTCACTTCCTGAATTTGTTTCGTCACTTCTGGTAAAGTGGACATTCACCTCGATGGGTACACGCGATGTGTACATATCAGAAAAACCATACTGTTGGAATAATTGTTTAGAGTAAATGTTCTGGTTTATATTTATCATTATGCATCCATCTATTTGAATGTTTAGTCTTAAATCAAAACGAATTCGACCCAGATCTTTCACTCCATGCTTCATACGGAGTTTGTTGATCAAGATATCTTTTATATCTTTCTGCTGATCGGTTTTTCATGCAACAACGATGTCATCAACATGGACTAGAACTAGAAATAGACGGCATCCGTAATCCAAAGTAAAAACACGGCCACTTTATTTGTTTAAGATCGAGAGATATTAGATACTTGTGTATGTCTTCATTCCAAGCTCTGCCTACTTGTCGAAGTCTATACAAAGCCTTATGGAAGCGATAAACATGTTGCTTGCCCAAAAAATGTTCAAAACCAAGAATTGATGTCATAAAAAAATTCGTTCAATACTGCATTCAAATATGCAGTGTCAGTGTCGACCTGTGCGAAAGTAAAATACACTAGAATACAGCCATCGCAAGAATTACCGTACACACAGGTGAAAAGTCTGTGTACGGTCCACACCGCGTCTATTAGTAAAACCTCTGGTGGCAAGTAAGCGATTTGTAATTTGTCCAGTTCATCTAATTTCAAAGGACACATGAATCCTTCGACGTCCTTCTAGCAATTTACAGTCTTTCGATACTTTCATCTTCTGCAGCAAATTTAATTCTTGCTACATCGCATAGATCCATTTGTTGCGGTGCGGGGACATCATAGCTTCTCTGCACGTAATTGGTGTTTCATGGGATTTATGTTTCATTTGCACTTTTGAAACTGAACTGAAAAACAAAGTTGACGATACCACGAAATCATCACAGCGTCGTGGATGTCGACGATTTCGGTCGCATTGGCGCTGTCACATCTGATGCTGATTCACTTTGAGCATCGTGCTCACTCTCATCTTCTCCTTCAACAAAAATCCACCACCATCTAGAAGCAGATCCATATTGTCAGCATCTTCTTCTGCCCAGTCACGCCCTTGGTTTATATGATGAGCATTTTTATAAGTATCTAACGATGAAATCGTACGTTAGGCACGAATTTCATCGTGCTTGTTACTGGAAAGCACATTTTATATGCACCATCACTCTGAATACTCCAGTAAATATCCGATCGTGCAATTGTCAACTAGTTTCGCTCGATGATGGTTGAGAACAAATAGGCAGCCTAATGCTGCAAACGGACGAATGCGAGCAACACCGGGTATTTTAAAATGTTGCAAATGCGGTCTGTGCAACGAAGTATAAAGTATCGTGCAGGCAGCAATACGTCTCAGCACATCAATGATATGTTTGTGATACGATTGAGACTCCAAGGGCGTGCACATTATCGGGACCCACACCGGTGGCCAACTCAATGCTGTCGAGCGCTCGTTTGCAGCGTCATGGTATCTCTGTGATTGACGGTAATACGTACAACAGGCTTGGTGGAACGAACTCGGAGTTGTTGGTGGCGGTGTGTTCATTTGCTGGCCCCAACATTCGTGCACCTGTAATAGGTGTGGTTTTCAACGACGCATGGCACTGTACGCTGCTTCCGAACCTCAACATAGCCGAACATAGCCGAAGTTTCACGAATGTCGTTCTTGACCAACTGGGTCAACATTCACTTCTGTAAATAGAATGTAACAGGTTATAGAGGATTGCGACACTTTGGGTGCAAAGTGAATATTTATGATTCATATAATTTACATATCTACACATCTATTGAAATATTGGAGAATTCGATCCACCCCAAAGCTCAGGAAATAAAAAATATCCAGAAAATGTATCAGGTCATTGAAGAGGATGACTTAAGCCCGAAGGGGTAAGTTGTGGTATGAGATTTATTTGTTTAGTGCTTAAGGTGGATAGTCAAAATACATCACACGCTGCATATGTACCTGTTTTGTCCTATGCTGAGGCCTAAGACATCAACTTTGGTTCTAAAAGTCTCGCTGAACTTGCGCGACCCAAGCAGCGTTGTCTTCGTAGATCTTAATCCGCGGCATCTCTTGAATGATGGCTGATGGCTTCCTTACGAGCTTAAGGAAACGACAGAGCCAGACACACTCGAGTTTGTCTCGTAGAGGGCAACCAACTCAGGTGGTTTGTCGATGTAGCCGTAAGCGTCTGCTTCGTTGAGTTCCACGAGATCGCTGTGGCAGCCATGAATACATATCCGGTCTGAGATCGTGCCTTGTGCGGATCCGAAACATAACCTGCATCTGCATAACCGCAAAGGTTGTCAGTGATTAATTCATAACTAGACTTCGATCACATTTGCGGTAAGGTAATCCGTAGTCACATGTACATGCCAGATATCTGATAACCTGCTTAATGCTAGTTCAATGCCTCTTGGCGGATTCTGATGAATTGCGTGCGAGCACACTTACAGCAAAGACGATATCTGCGCATAAGCAATTTGCAAGTTACAGAAGAGCACCAATGGCCGCTTTGTATGAGTACTTTTCGCTGAGAATTCTCTCATTGCCACGCCTTCGGCCGTAGATATCGCTGTCTGGCATCAGACTGCGAACTACCATGGGGTTATTATTGGCTTTGAAGCCCCCCCTCCCCTCATGTTGAAACGAGTCAACGCCTTTTTAATGTAGTTTGGTTGGTGCGAAGTGATCTCAGATAAGATCTGGGAGACCTGAAGTCCCAGACAGAACGCCAAAATATCAAGATCTTTCACCTATAACTCGGCCTTCAATGCTGTCATCACACGCGTCAGTGCTCGTCTTGACGATGTCATCAACATAGATTTGACTAATGGCAATCATGGCACCGCTTCGCTTGACAAACAAGCATGGGGAGCATTCGTAGCTATCAAAACCACACAAGATTATGTACTGCAAAAACCACAAGTACCGTGCCAACCGCAAGTGCCATAGCCAACCAACTTATAAAGAGATTTGTGTATATTCGCACTGGGTATTTTATACCTTCTCCCTCGAGGTTTAGACCATCCAGAACTCTCGTGTCGACTTCTTCGTCAATTTCACCATGCAAGTAGGCTGTCTCGATGTCAGCTTGTCTAACTTGCATCCGTTTATGGCCGCGAATAACCAACGAAATGAGGTCATCACCATGACAAGTGATCACGTGTGAATACGTGTCGGAATAATCAATGTCAAATTTTAATAAAATCCTGTGCAACAAGTCGCACCTTAAAGCAAACGACTTCACCAATCTGGTCTCTTTTGCGAGTTAAGAGCTATCTGCATCCCGTCGACTTATGATCCAACGGATAATCTTGCACATCACCAACGACTTCACGGTCGGCTAGTGATTGCAGTTCAACCTTGATTGCAACCTTCCACTTCGACCAATCAGGCGACCCTTTGCGAACTGCTATGATACTTGGTTCTGCTTCGTCACCAACGTACGATTAGAAAGTGTTGACGTTCACATAAGCTAATTTTTCTGCAAGATCGTCTGCGTCATCCACTTCTTCAGTGATATCGATATCGCGTGGTAACTCCACATTGATTAGTCGCTTCCGAGGAACTTTGTCTTTGGTGCCTTTCGGCCATTCACGCTTCTTGAGCGGGACGCTTGACGAAGAAGCAGGAGCTAGCTTCGTTGTGAACCGGCCACAGTCTTGAAGAAAGCATGTTCCACTCATCATTGAGAAGCGACAACAAGGCCTGTTTACGGTCTGTGCCGAACCGCAGGCGCAAGCTGGTCCATATGCTTGCGGGGTTGCGCTCTTCAAGTTCGTTACTCTTTAAGTCTTAATGCACAAGCCGAAAAGTTAGCAAATTGTGCATGCCACTCTTTAACGTGTCTACGCATCGTCTGGGCTGTTGCCTGTCGGTAGTAATGTGGGAGATCAAGTGTTATTAAACGCTAAGAATCTACCTACAAATGCAGTGTCTGCTGTAGAGGCCAACAAGATGAGGCCGCGCTTTGTTGGATCAAATAAGGTCTTAGCTCACAGAAGGCAATTTGTATACATTGGACCTTATTTCCTAAAAGAGGGCTCATCCAACGTTTTATATTGGCTACTTAAGCCTTATCTTAAACCTTAGTTGGTTGAAATGCCGCGGAATGAAGCGGCTCCCCGTCCGCAGACGAGTGGTCAGGACGACCATAACCACCGTCAAGTTTCGAGCCTTGATGATCATTACGATCACGCTGCGGAGCAAAACGCGGACGATCACCGTGACGCTATTCTTGAGGCGCAGACCAGGGTTCACAAGAAGAGACACGATGATTAAGAGGATGTGAGCGAACATCCAGATTGGTAGTTGCGACCACGGTCGTCATAACGTGCTGGATACGGCTGGCCGAAAGCGTATTCCTGTTGAGGGTACGAGTGATAGTCCTGGAAACGGACAGTCGCGCAAGGAATCGAACTCAAGGCCGCCACTTGGCCGCGGAGCTCAGAGAATACGGAATACGACGCAAAATAGCGACTCAGATCGCTCAGATAACGCGTCACATCACGTTCGAACGTCTCGAGGTCGTTTAGGACGCTCAACAACGCTCAGTTGATCTCGGCTCTCAAGAGCCGAGATCCGAACGGCCTGCGACGCCTAGGACCTCTCGAGGTCAAGGACGACCTTCGTCATATAATTCACGCGCGTCCGCAGACGACCGACCGATGCGGCCACCGCCAACGTTGCTGAACCAGAGTGACCAACGCTAGTACCAAATCCAGGCGTTGACGAAGCGCGCTTGAAACATGGGCGTACGATGATCCTTTGTAAGGCGGAATGCCCCATGTTGGTTGCATCGATCCGTGTCGGGCCAGTGTTACAGCTGACTTAGTACGCCTTGATGTCTGCCGGGATAAGAACACTAGACCAGACAGCTGCCTCGTACTCCCTGATGTCTGGCTGGAGTGGAACATGCAACCAGACATGAGAGCCTAGCACGGGGCCCACACAGAGTGGATATGGGAGGATTGAACTTACTTAGATCAAACCCAGACCCGAAAAGCATCGAAGTTGATTCGGGCACTTGCCATGTCCTCTCCCTCTTGGCGGGTGAAAGACATCGTCAGATGGAGTTTGGCGGGGTTCTTACCGACCCAATTTTGGTTGCATGGTTTAAACCAGTGTGTGGCAAACCTGTTACAAGGACCGGTACTAACGATTGCGTCTGCACTTGAAACCAGCCACACGTTGTGAACCCATCCAGGACAATAGTACCGCATTATCCAGAACTAAAACTCTCGAGTCAGAAACCGCACCGTGATGTCATTAAGTATAAGGTCTTGTGTACCACTGGATACACACTGACCACATCCGGCCTCCAATGAGCACAATTGGAAGAAGCGTCGAGTCAGCATGACCCAAGATCTACTGGAGGCAGCGCGGCAGGGGCGCGTACGCAACGTCCAGTTCCTGCTCAGACTTCAGCAGCCTTTTGCGATCGATGCCGTGAACGACAAGCAGCGCACGGCCTTGATGCTCGCAGTCTGCGAGGGCCATGAAGCCATCGTGAGGATGTTGCTCGCCCATGGCGCGAGCGTGAATGCCAGAGACGCAGAAGACTGGACTGCGCTGATGTTAGCGGCTGTGCAAAACCACGCGTCGGTTCTGCGGCTGCTACTTGAGGCCGGTGCAGACGTACATGCTGTGGAAGATGACCAATACACTGCGCTCATGCTGGCCGCACAGAACGGACACGAGCTCACCGTGCGGTACCTGATAGAGTACGGAGCCAACGTGGACGCAGTCGAGAGAGACAAGTGGACGGTGCTCATGATGGCGGCCGACAATGGCCACGACCTGGTCGTCCAGCAGCTGATCGACCGCGGTGCGACCGTGGACGCATTCTCGGACGACAACTACAGCGCACTGATCCTGGCATCAGGTGAAGGATATCTGATGACAGTGCAGCTTCTACTGGATTCTGGGGCTTCGATCAATGCCATGCAGAATCAGTACCGCACAGCGTTGATGCAGGCGGCCTTTAATGGCCACGTCGAAGTCGCACGGCTGCTGCTTGACCGCGGTGCTTCCGTGGATACAACCGATAAGGACAAGTGGACGTCGTTAATGTACGCGGCGTACAGCGGCCATCGCGAGATAGCGGCGCTGTTGATTGACAAAGGAGCGGACGTGAACGCCATCGAGTCTAAGAGCAGTGCGCTCACTCTGGCAGCTCGAAAGGGCCACCTGGAGACTGTTCGAGTCTTGCTTGATAGTGGAGCTCTTATAGATGCGACGCATTATCAGGATTTGTATCGGACAGCGCTGATGGAGGCGTCGCTGTTTGGTCGTGAAGCTATCGTGGAACTGTTGATTGATCGCGGAGCAAACGTGGATGCTGTTGATGTGGCCGATTGGACGCCATTGATGCTGGCAGCGCAAGAAGGAAACGATCGGATCGTGAATCTTTTGCTGGATAATGGCGCGTCTACAGATGCAAGTGGGAAGGACGGCTTGACAGCTCTTATGGTGTCGATTCAGTCCGGACACGAGCGCGTGATGCGTCTACTGATTGACAGAGGCACGTCCTTGGATACTCTAGATTCAGACGAGTGGACACCGCTGATGATGGCGGTTCTCTATGGATATCCTGCTGTTGCGCGAGCGATGGTGGATCGAGGCGCTAGATTAGACATCCACCCTGTCGGCTATTATACTGCGCTGATTGTTGCTGCTGAAGAAGGAGACATAGAAACTCTGCGCTTACTGGTGGAACATGGAGCGTCAGTGAACGCAGTCTCGAAAGAGAAGACAAGCGCGTTAATGGCGGCAGCTCAATCTGGCCATGAAGATATTGTTCGCATTTTAATCAGTCACGGAGCCACTGCAGATCTGAGAAACAACCATGGCGAAACAGCTCTCATAATCGCAGCTGCAGAGGGCCATACAGAAGTTGTGCGAGTTTTAATTGGTGCTGGAGCTACTGTGGATACAATGGACAAAACTGGTGAAACTGCAATGACGTATGCAATAGCAAACAATCATAACGATGTGGTGTTGGAGCTGCTCCATGTGAAAACCGCCATGAACGATGCCATAGAGCTGCTAAAACTGGGCGTTCAGAAACGGAAAAGCGATGAGATTGAACGAAAGAAAGCAAGCGCAGAGGCCAAAGTGCCTAATGTGAGATTGAGTACTCTTATGTATTTGAGTTCTGAAATGTGCGAGGTTCGAGAAATGTGCGAGCGGCTTTGCTCCAGACTTCAAAACTTGGAATCACAGGTAAAGGCTGCAAATGAATTGATAGCGAGAGATGCATCGAAAGTGTATCAGCAATTACTCGACAAGACTAACGTCTTCCTGATGAAGCATGTGAATGTGCACCTGGTCACTCGACTTGTGGGTATTCAAGTTGTTATCGACACCTGTGGTGACCTTCATCGTGAACTGGATGCTTTATTGCTACGATTCAATTTATCATGTGCTGATCAGCACTCTTGGAAAAAGCAGTGGGAGCAAGACGCGACTGCGATGAGAAGATTGCTCAGCAAATCCATATATCAAAAAGAAGCACTTATGGATGAATTACAAGATCCAAATACGCAGGCTGAGGCATTGACGCTGCTGCTATTCGAGTGCAGTCACCGGAAGTTGAAATACACGGAAGAAGAAATGGTGTTGATTAATGACATTTTCCATTTTATTGCCAGTTTTTCGCATCTGAAGATCCCTTCGGTTCCGAATTGGTTTGTTCCTCCTCATGAGGTCGAGTTTAATGCGCACTCGTCTTTTGCTAAGGGATCGTATGGATCTGTGCATTATGGCACATGGAACGGCACAGAGGTTGCAGTGAAGTGCGCATTTCTAGAAGACGATAAAAGCCATAGCATGTTTTTGAACGAGACTGAGATCTGGTTCAAACTGCAGCACCCACATATCGTAACTCTGTTCCGTGCGTGTCATGTTGGTAATCCATTCTTCGTCTGTGACTACGCTTCCAATGGAACGCTCTCTGATTACCTATTCCGGAACAAGAACGAAATGGTTTGGTCCAAGCTCCACGAGACAGCACTAGGGCTTCACTATCTCCACACCAAACACAAAGTCGTGCACAGTGACATCAAATGCAACAATATTCTCATTAGCGCCGATGGGAAGGCCAAGCTGACTGACTTTGGCTTGAGCTTTGTACTTGATGCCTCAATTGAACAGCCAACCACGCATCAAGAAGTCGGAGCCATGCGATGGAAAGCACCAGAAGTCCTTACTGGTAAAACTCGCGGATCCTTTGCGTCCGACGTTTACTCCTTTGGCATGTGCATTGTGGAGGCTCTGACAGGGAGAACGCCGTGGGGAATCATGCCTGATGTCGCTGTGAAACACAAAGTGGTGATGCAGAAAGAGCTTCCCAAGCAACCGGCAAACGCGAACGAAACGCAATGGAAGTTGGTGAGGGCAATGTGCGCCTGGGACCCAGCCGAGAGACTGGACATGAGCGAAGTCGTGACCATATTGATGGCTTTGGCAGACGAGGAAGTGAACCTTCAGATCGAGAGCGAGTGGAAACAGGTTTGCGGGGCTGAAAATGGAGCGACCTGGTTTACGTGATCCAAGTCTGCCTTCCTTCCGTAATTATTTATTGAGCGAAAGTTCGGCACCGTAACAGGACTTGTTGACGCCGCTCATGAGTAGGAATTGTGTGCAAAACGATGCCGTCCTTAGTACTTAGACGAAGAGCAGACTATTCGCGGTGATCAAAGATGGTTCAAGTACGTACTCAGCTATGCCCCGGCTAAAGATCCGGCCACGAGGTTAATTCGGTACAATATCGTCGTTACGTGTGGCTGTCAATTATAACAGTTCTACAATACTTGGAACGGTTGGTTGTCAAATTTGCTTTTGGAAAAACTTCGTGAGATGTTTATGAATAAGATTGAACTGTGGCTCAAGCTTTAGTGTTTGTGACTTAATTTCAATGCCCTTCATCACGTGGGATAAAGGCGCTGCATGTTTTAGTTTAGCGACGTTCGGCACGTATGGGCGTTGAAGCTCATACTGCCAGGTCGTGGTGTGGTTGGCTTTTCGGCGACACAAAAATCGGAATGAATCACAACCTTCGGTCTGTTACCTGTTCTACCCTCTTGCGGTACGTTCTATCCACTACTTGTTCTTGGAGATGGTCTTGCGGTTGGGAATGACGTTGCCGCGCGGGTGTTCGGTATGGGCGGCACCTTCAACGTGATCCAACGATTGGTGCTGTGATTTACGGCACTTCTCTTTAATCGAGATCCGTAATATATTGGAAGTATCTTTCGAGGCAAGTACCAGTAGTCTCGCGTTGCTACATTTACATTAGAATTTTTTATACTAATTTTACGTAAATCTAGCATTAGTATTTTTATACTAATTTTACGAAAATCTAGCAACGCGAGACTACTTTGGGGTTCCAGTACGTTCACACAAATGAAAGATTGTGTGCATGGCTTTGGTATGTGGATCAAGTGGCTGCTCCTCCTGGGCGCCAATTGCCATTTATTTGATGCAGATTGTGTGCGTGCTGTACACCTAAACCAATCAAGCGGACATCAAATACACATTTTGAACTTCAGCCACGCACTTCAACCGTATGGAACGTAAGCAATAATACGTAACTCCAGAGATATTCGATCATTTAGCTGCTGGTGCATTTTACCAGATTACGTGCATTTTTGGAGCTGATTACGAGGTTTTGATGCGACTTCAGTAGTATTTATTAAGCTTCACAGTCAATACACCTATCCCAGACTGATTCATCTAGATAATGTGGTCCACACTAAATCTCAGCCTTATCGCCCAACCTCAACAACTATGTTCTGTCACTATATCGAGGGACTCCACGTCGCACATTCCATTGTCGTTCACAGAGATTCGGTCATTCACGATGGAAGTTCTACGTCGAAGCCTGCGATCCCAGTCGCGATGGCGCTGGCTGCAGACAGCGGCGCAATCACGAAGTCTCAGAGCCACCAGATCAGTTAGGTACCCGTCTGGGGGCATTGAGGAGCCCTCAGGCCCGCTGCCCATCGGATCCACGCCTCCGCGATCGATCGATGACGAGGAACGGATCATCTCGGCACTCGTAGTGAATCGACCAGGTCCAATGAATTCGCAATCACTTTGCTTATTCTGGGCAGCTACTGACAGTCTCTCTCTGGTGCTGCTGCTGAATCCTACAGGCTCCGTAGCGCAGATCGCCGATGTGTTTGGCTACGCACATCACAACATCTCGGGCATGTGTGTGCGCACGACAGTTGTGCCAGAGCTCTCGCGTGTGACCATCTCCTGTCGTCTACAAGAGCAGGAGCTCATGTCTCTACAGAAACGACTGCGCGCTCTGGTCTGCGTCACGTTCTTCCACATCACGACCATGCGCTCGTGCATCGAGAACAACGAGTTACTGCTTCGTACGCAGACGCTGCTCAAGACCAAAGTGCAGGACGCGCAGCAGCTGGCACAACTCACAGCCATCCTGGACGCGTTCCAGGCCGAGATCGTGTTTGGCGAAGACCACGCGGTGCTGCCAGACGAAGGAGCGTCCATGCAGCTCACAGACGAACGCGTGTACGACCGCGCAGTGCACCAGGAGATGGATATCAGCGAGCCGTTGTTTGTGCATCTCGCGGACGAGCCCACGCGCATCGACGAGTTCATCGCGACGCTGCGTGGGAAATCATTCCCTGTGATTGAGGTGCAGAGCTGTGGCACGCTGTTCCTCGATACGTCGCAGTCGACGCTTGATCCAGCGAATCGACCGGACACGTTCACGCGCGAAGTGGCTGCTGAAGTGGAGAAGCTCTTGCTTATCCCTGAGAAGGACGACGGCGCCAGCGCTGAGATCGAACAGGCCAAACTGGAGTCCGCGCAGACTGAGGACGATTCGTGGAACCAGGAGCCGTCTATTGAGAACAAGCAGCAGGCCACGGACGCACGGCGACCGGCCCCATCGACGACCTTCCAGCTGTACTCGAACCCGCAGGGCTACTTTTCCAAGGAGCGACTGCGTCTTCACGCCAGAATTGCGCATCAGCTGTACGAGTCCACGCCCCAAGACCTGACGTTTCCTCGCTTCGTGCTTCTCATCGGCATCCCCGGCGCTGGCAAATCCACCGTACTGAGTCATTTAGATACTGTGGGCCAATTCGCGCTCTCAGACTTTGTGAACTTTGATGTGGACGAGATCATCGCGCTGCTGCCAGAGTTCTACCATGCCATGCTGAACATTGGCCTGGGTAATGAACCGGTAGATCCGTCCTTGGCCCCGGACGCCAAGAGCGCTGCGATCCCAGGCCCGCACATTCGGTACCAGATGTGCCGCGACGAAGCGAGGTTCATCCTGCACAAGAATCTGTACAGTGCGATCATGTGCCGCAAGAACATTATTCTGCACGGCAGCGGCAAGAGCTTCCAGACCTACGCCGGTATTCTCGACCAGGTCATCGCGGCCGGCTTCGATCCGCATATTGTGTGTCTGGACATCCCAGTGGACGAGGCCTACGATCGTGTCTCGAAACGCAGCAACGGCTACGGCCGCGATGTACCACGGACGTTGATCGACTTCACAGCTTCGCTGATCACTCGCAACTTCCGCCGTCTCGCCAGTCGCGTGCCCAATGCGCATCTCTTGGACAGCCAGAACATGCCGCCCCGACTGGTCTGGAGCAAGCAGCGCTCCACCATCGTGGCCTCGGACGCCATCGACCCCGTACAACGCAAATACGAGTTGTAATATACAGAGAATCACATAGAGCAACAACTCCTGTGTTCGTGCATTATCAGATGTCTGTTGATGCGAATCAAATCTATTTCAGCCAATCAGTCGATGATCTTGGAACTTATAGATACCTGGATTGGTTAAAATTGCAACATAGACCTGCGGCCATCCATTGTTTATATTTAGTCAGGTACCCTACACATAGAACTAAATTTGCGGATATATAATATATACAGGCCAGTGTAGCTATGCTTTCTACAGCATATCAGTCTTGCTGGTGCGTTGGCCGAGCCAGAGTCAATTCCATAGCGAGTGGTCACAAGAATGCCGCTGTATAAGCAGGTGCTGCTGACGAACCTCAAGTCCACGCCCAAGGATGTGGCCAAGGTCTTCCAGGACTGCGCGCAGATCATCACGCAGGATGGCGGCGTGATCCGCTCCATGGAGAACCGCGGCGAGAAGCGTCTGGGCTACGGCGTGGAAGACAGACGCTGGGGTGAACTGCAGCGCCATTACGAGGGCAAGCTCATTGTGTCGCAGTTCAATGCGTCGCCCGCGATCCTCAAGGACGTGGAGCAGAAGCTCAAGAACAGCTTCCCGATCATCCGCTTCCAGACCTTCAAGGTGCGCGACTCGATCGACTCGCTCATGAACACGCGCAAGTCGCTCGAGCAGATCCAGCAGACGCTCAAGCCCAAGGTCTCGGTCAAGGCCGACAACGAGGACGACCAGGAAGAGCGCGGTGTGCCTGAGATCACACCGGAGCGCCTGTTCGACCGCCGTGACGAAGAAGAGAGCGCGCAGTTCAAGAAGTACATCCCCGACTGGAAGCGCGACGCGCTGTACACGCCTTCGCCCCCGGACCACGTCAAGAACTAAGTGCAGAGGACGCGCATGTTGCTGAATAGCTGGCTAGCCGGTTGGCTGGTGCAAATGGCTGAGCGAGGCGACCATCTCGTATCCGTGTACAGAAGAGACGCAACCTATCAATGGGACGCTAGGCCGCTGTGAGTTGTGGGCGATAGAATAGATAACGACAATGAGAAACACGAGGTAAAACACCAACACTTCTCACAAGATGCATGTAATTCATTAGCAGCGCCGACTGAAAGCTCTTCTTGCCATAGTCAAAGCGACCAAATGGAGGTTGCACTGCACTTAACAGTTCAGTAGTGACGTGCCATCAGTCGCTGGCAGATAAATGTTATCTCTGCTAAGCTTTCAGGCTTCAGACTCGAGCTGCAGTGGCCCTTTACTTGTTCTTCTGCAGCTCCTGGCGCAGCTGGTTGCAGAATTCGTCGTCAGCGTCATCGACATCCCAGTCGTCCTGCCACTGCTGCTTCAGCTGCGCATCCTTCTCCTCGGCCTGTGCGCTCCAATCGGCGTCTTCGAACTCCTCGAACTCGTCGTCCTCTTCCGTCACGATGATCAGCGACGGGATCTTCTCCTGCTTCTTAGTGGCGGCTTGGCTCATGATTCCTCTATACGAAAGATTGCCCCCTCGAGGATGAATTGACCCCCACCGGCGCTCTATTCAAGCTAAATTTCCTTTTATGTTTTTACGCACGTAATTACGCTTCCTTGGTGGACCTATTACGAACGCTACCTTCGGGCAACATGGATTCGTCAACGCGTTTGCGAATCAATCCGCCCGCCCACTTTCAAGTGCAACAACAAGTCGAGTGCGGCATGTGGGTCTCTTCGTTTGCCCGTAGCGCCGTAACGACTCAGCAAGACGGCCTGATCCTTGCACAGTCGGATAGAGCGAGTGACAGGCAATCGATCGATGTAATTGCGCGTGTGTGGACGCCAGAGTGGACCGCGCAATTCGACGCGCCGCTTCTGGCGGATGCCGATGAGCTGCTCACGGTGCAGACATGCGACCTCAACGTGCTGCGAAAGCTCAAGATCGTGCATGGATCCTATGTGCGCATTGACGCTGGCGATCATAGCCACATTGCACGTCTGCTGCTGGTGCGGAGGAGCCGTGGAGACCCCATGGAGCAAAAGCGGGATGAAGACGACAATGACCAAGATGAAGACGCGGTCATAGTCTCACCACTGCTGGCTTTCAACCTCGGGATCGCACTGTATGCAGTTGACCAAGCAGATGCGCATGTCATGGTAACGCTCTATCGCATTGTGTCATAGTCGTCCGGATCAAACGCTGACGCGTCTCTCTTGGTCTCTAGGTCTCAATGCGCGCAGTGGTTCTTCAGGAACTCGGTCTTGACGCGACCCTTGCTTCAGCAGTCACATCCTTCCGTCGCAGCAGACAGGAGCAGCCAGTCCAAGCAGAGTCTGCGACCATCGCACCGTTGCTGTCTTCGAGTCTTGCCTGCCGCGACCATGCAGTGCTCAAGGATCGCGATGGCCTTTTGCACGCGATCCAGGAATTCTTTGCGACGCCACGTGTGCTGCAAGAAGGCGATATTTTTGCGATTACTCTGCGTGAAACCACAGCTCCGATTGATTTGATCGCCAACGAACGCAGTGCTGCGTTGTATTCGCCATACAAGACAGTCGAAATCCCACAAACACTCATCGCACACAGCGATAAGCAGGATGCTATTGCATCACAGCAGGTCGTCTTACCGCCTATGCTTGATGTAGACACGTCGCTCGTATTTTTCCGTGTGGAAAAGCTTCAAAGTGGGCGAAATGCCGGGTCCCCACTAGCCTGCAGCGTGTCGAGTGGATCGCAACTTGTCCAGTCAAGTTCTACTACGGCGCAAGCTCCAGATGAGGCGACCATCAAGGCGTATCTATCTCAGCAACGATTTGGAGCCGGTAGCAGCAGCTCTGCAGTCATGAGCAGCGCGTCATCTGGAGTTCCGTCGAAAGCATTTCGAGAGTTGTACGATGTGCTTTATCCATCTCAAATCTGCGATGTCCCTGTCTCGGTGCTGTTGTCCGGACCTCGAGGAGTCGGCAAGACGACGCTGGTGCATCACGTGGCCAAGCAACTCGGCATCGCGACAGTCGAAATGCCGTTTACAGAGATCACAGCGCAGTCGGAGCTGCATCTGCTTGAGAACCTTCGCGACCAAGTTGCCAAGGCCCAGGCGCTCACCCCGTGTGTGCTTTACATCAGTCGCTTCTTCCCAGTCGAGAAAGAAAACGAGGAAGCGGAATTGCGCATCGGTGCAGTGCTCAGCGAATGCATCCGTAGTCTCAGCCGTGAATACAAACACAACATCCCGCTCATCGCATGTGTCGAAGATGTGAATGAGGTTCCCAAGTTCATTCGCCAGTGTTTCCTGTACGAAATGCAACTCGAAGCACCAGACCAGTCCACTCGACTCGAGGTTTTGCAGCATCTGACTCAGTCTACGCGTCTTGATGCCAGCGTGGACTTGAAGGAAATCGCTCAAACGACCGCTGGACGCACGTGTGGCGAACTGTCGGCGCTCATTGCGGATGCCGGAGCGCGTGCTGTCGAGCGATTAGTCGCTAATGCTTCATCAGATAGTCTTTTGGAGCACCTGGTTCTTGACGATGAGGATTTGACAATCGCCTGCAGCATTCGACAGGAAGAACTCGAGTACGCGATCAAGAACCAGCAATCCCAATCGTCTTCAGCCAAGATAGGCAACGCGTCCATCCCGAATGTGAAATGGGACGATGTCGGCGGCCTGGAAGACGTCAAGGACGAGATCTTGGATGTCGTGCAGCTGCCTATCAAGCATCCAGAGCTTTTTGCCAGTGGTGTTCGTCAGCGTTCTGGTATCCTGTTGTACGGCCCTCCTGGTACAGGCAAAACGCTGCTGGCCAAAGCCATTGCGACAGAGTGCGGATTGAACTTTCTAAGCGTGAAAGGGCCCGAGCTGCTCAATATGTACATCGGAGAGAGTGAGAAGAACGTCCGGCAAGTGTTTGCCAAAGCTCGCAGCTGTCGACCGTGCATCCTGTTCTTCGACGAACTCGACTCGCTCGCGCCAATGCGTGGTCGTGGATCCGACTCTGGAGGAGTCATGGACCGCGTGGTCTCGCAATTGCTCACAGAGATTGACGGTCTGAGCGGTAGTTCCAGTGGAAACGACCAGGTCTTTGTCATTGGCGCTACAAACCGACCCGATCTACTGGAAACCGGGCTGTTGCGTCCCGGTCGCTTCGATCGGCTTCTGTACTTGGGTATTTGCAACGAGAAGTCTGCGCAGCTCAAGGTCGTGCAGGCATTAACTCGCAAATTCACTCTGGCCAAGGACGTCGTGCTGGAAGATGTGGTCGCCAACTGTCCACTCAACTTCACTGGTGCCGACTTCTACGCACTCGCCTCGAGTGCACTGGCAGCTGCGCTGAAAGACCGCGTTGAGGCATTGGATCGCCAAGTTGGTACGTGGTTGCTGGATTTTGCTGTCGTTTGTCGTTGCTCACTCGCTTATCCGTTCTGTGTCAGACGCCATTAATGCGGAGGACTGCTACTCGTCTAGCCCCATGACCGTGCGCCAGTTGCTGCACAAGCTGCCAGCAGAAGAGCTCTGTGTGCCCGTGGGCCAGAGCCATTTCCTGGCAGCTCTGGCGCAAGTGATGCCGTCCGTCTCGGAGGCCGAATTGCGCCACTACGAGAACCTTAAGGAGCAGTACAGCTCCAAATAAGCTATTACGCATGTCGACTCAGCAAATGGAAAGAAATGTCTTGTCGTGTGTATACGTGTCATGACGTTGTTGGGCCACTGATTTTGGCGCACGTGTGTTGACGAATCCCCGGAAGAATCGTTCGAGGGATGCACGACAGACAGAGCGCATGGGTACGATCGTGCGCTCGAAGATGCTGATATCAAATCAATTTCTAAGGATGAGAACGAGACAGGCGAGGCGTATTGGTGGCGTTTGCATCGTCACCACGGCGATTCGCCAGCGAAGAGGACTTGAGCGACTACACGATGCACTGACTCTGGTATTTTGAAGCCATTCCAGCTTCAGTTTTAGAAATGGGTACAGTTCGAAACTGCTCGACTGCCCGAATTGGAACAGACAAGGCGAAATGTTGGGCGACAATGCGGGGCGGAGACGCATTACACAGCTGTCTAAGGACGAATGGCGCGCTGCGCTGGGGCAGCAGATCGCAGAGAAGCAGCAGAACAAGCAGAAGCGAAGAGATACGTCGCCAGAATCTGGCAGCAGCTCTGCCCATGTGCATGATGCTGGGAATCGAGGGAATCAAGAACGGGCGGCCAATGCAACTCCACCGTCAGATTCGCAGCCAGAAGTCGCATGGGGACGTTCACTTGAGCGTGCGGTTCGTCGGGGCGTGCAGCAAATGTCCAATGAAGAGTGGCGACAGGCGTTAGAACAGCAAATCCAAACCAAGAAACAGCAAAAGGAGCAGGACGATCCGGAGCGTGGAGCTAGAGATCGAACAAGAGCAAATGCAAGTGCCCCAACAACCGAAACGAATGACGAGATGGGTGTCTTTGCTAATGAAACAGCAGCAGTTTGCGTTCCACCTTTGTCTGCTAACGAAGTCGCGGCCATTGTTGGTGGCCGCAGACGCGTGACGACGCACATGTCCCAGGAGGAATACCTCAAGAGTGTGCAGGAACAGATCGAACAGAAGCGGGTGCGTTTGATAACAACGCCGGTTTCTTGATCAGTGTCTCGTTGATTCTGGTTGTTTTGTTTATTAGCAAGCGAAAGCAAGGGAAAAAGCGCTGAGCGCAGAGTCGCCTGTGAAGAATATTGCGAAGGTCGATCCACAAGCAGCAGAGACGGCAGTAACACCACCGACAGCTGAGAGCATTGCCACGCCGTCGATTCTGAAAACCCAGAAGCAGGATCTCGATGTTTGGAAACCCGTGGATCCTGGATCGGATCCTATTGCGATCGCTACGATCGTGTCGTTTTATGAGGAGCTCAAGAAGCAGAATGAAGACGTGAAGCTGCAATTGGTTGAGCAGCATTCCGTTCTGGCGAGCCTTCAGAGTCGGCTGGTAGTCGCTGCTGCTGCTGCTTCACTTTTAACAGTGGAAAGCACGTCTAACCCGACCGAAGAGCGTTCAAGAGCAAAGTCGCTTGAAGTACGAGTGGCTGGAGCAAGACCGATCCGAGCGACTGCGTTACGTCCTCGTGTTTCGAGAGGAGACAGCAAGATCCCACTACCACCGAGTGTGGAAACTCCTGTTGCAAAGATTCGAGATTCAATTCCACTTGTCGAGAAATCACTATCAGGAAATGAGATTGCGAAAGCTGTGGAGGTCTGCACTACAGCGAAGCAGCAGGACGAAGAAGTCGTGGCCAAGCAAGAGGAGGAGGAAAAGAGACCACATGACAATACAGACCCGACATCACGACAATCAATGATCCACAATCAGGACAAACTAGAAATTCCTCAGCAGGAAGCACAAGACGGACTGGATTATTCCATAGTGTTGCCCTCACGCGGACCAAGCAACCAGAACGAAGAGATCGATGCCTCTCTACATGAACACAACATTGCGGAAGATGTGGATGTGCCAATGGCAGGAAACAGCGAATTAGTAGCAGAGATTACTGACCGAATTAGTCTCGATGATGGAGAGCTGCTGAGCTGTACGTCTATGTGCGTATACGATGGTCCCAGTTCGCTGGTTGCCCTCAACACTTCCATATGTGAGATCTTCCGCAGCTCAAGATAATAAACCAAAGTTCGTGCTTTGTTGGTAGTACTTATTCTCCATAGTCTCTAGACCGATGTCTGGAACGTCTAGAGCTGCTCCGGCTTCGTGAAGTAGAGCGTCGATGATGATAATAGCGACTGCGGCTTCTGCTTCGTGTATGTCTACGCTCCGTACTTCTGTATGGACTTCTTCGGTCTCTGGCCGCAACGCTCGAGTTCCGGCTTCTACTCTCTCGACGGCGCTTTCGAGATCTCTCTGCTCGTGCGTCCTCCTCCCTTTGACGCCTTGACTGTGACTGACCTGGTGGCTTCTCTTGACGTGAACCATTGGATCCAGAAGCCCTGCGGCTGTCTGCCTTCGCGCCCGCCATCTGCACCTTTACGGGCTTGCCCAAGATCTCTATTGCACGCTCGGCACTGCAGACATCCACAGCCTTTTGCGCTTGATCGTGGCTCTCGTACGTCACGAATGCGAATCCAGGCGGCTACATACAAACAGCCATATTAGAACCATGAGGCCGTTCTTGAGGTCTTCATACCTTCCTGGCCACCCAGACGTTGTGGATCACGCCAAATCGACAGAACACCTTCTGTAGATGCAGTTCGTTGGCCTTGGGGATCAGATTGCCTACGTAGATGCGGCAGTCGCCTGCAAATGCGTCGCCATCGCGCTCGTCCGCCTGCGTCTCTAAGTGCATGAGGTGAATATTGCTGGCATCAAAACCCCCAGACATTCGATCCTGTCAAATACGATTATCTCGTTACAGAGGCAAATCACATTTTAACCCAGGGGAAATGCCTCGCGTTACAAATCTTTCCCACACAAGCGGATTGCAGAAGCGGACGATATGGCGGCAACCAGGTGACGTAAGCAATCCGCCTCACATGCGACCGCCACATATCGAAGCCACACTGGAAGAAAAGAAGAAAGAAAAAAGGCAGACTGAAGAGAATCCGCTCCACTGCAGCAACACTGTAGACGTGTCGCCTCTCCCCGACCGCTTCGAGTCTTTCCGAGAGGCGGACCATCCATCCGCCTCATCATTCGCGGATTTGCCGCCAAGAGGCAACCAAGAACTCCGGATCCTCTTCTTCATCGATCATGGCGCTAATTCGACGGATCGGCAGTGCGGCACCTCCGTACGTGTGGCTGGCGCTACTCACGCTGCTTCGACCACTCGCCCGGCAGCTCGAGATGCTCGTGGCCATGATGCTGGTCATGCTGTTGCTGCTGTTCATGTGCGTCTACTGCGCTCGCGTGTGGGAACAGAGCTGCATACAGGATCAAGAGCAACGGTGTGGATCCATTATCGTGTTCGCGCCGCACGGGATCACTGTGAAGGAGTGCAAGAGCGTCGAGGATGATGACGATGAGTTGACCAGCGAGATGCTGCCACGAGCCACCGATGCCACGCTCTCGCTATCCTTGCGCATGTGGCACAACTCGTCAATGTGGCGCCCTAAATTGGACCATACGTCGACTTGCTCCACGTCCATGACGTCGTCGGATTACCTGCAGTTGCCATCAGAAGACGATGACCACCAGCAGCGCTCCGATGAGTTCGAGAACGAGTCGCGGTTGTTTGAATCGCAGTTTGTCCCAGCGTCCAGCATTTGCATGTCGCGGTGCTCAGTGGAAAACGTGGACGCGACGGTTATCTCGCAAGCAGTGGGCGAACTGTATGTGCGTCGCGATCCAGTGTGAGTGCGCTTGTGTACGGTGATTCGTGCACAATAAGTCTAACGGTGCGATTGTTGACCAGATACTACGTGTTCAAGCGATGGAGCAAATGCACATTGGAGCTTTCGATTCTACGTGGAGAGTTGCTTGTTCAGCGCAAGCAAAAGACCCAGCGGTTCCCACTCAAGGCGTTTACTGGCGTTTCCCTGCATCCAAAGCGTCGTGGTGTGTTCAAGGTACGAAAGCTTTAGGAATTGCTGATCTGTGATCCAGATATTGATTGTTTGCTTTGTGGTTGTCCTAATAGGTGCTCTTTTATGGCCAAGAACCGCTTCAATTCCGAGCCAATGACGATGCCGACGCGAGATTGTGGGTACAAGCGCTTGAATACGCCAAGGAAGTGACGTGGAGTCGATAGAAGAACCAATCAACTGGTCTCGAGTTGTGTGTTGCTGCGGTATCGTATAGTTGCTGTATTGAGCTTCGCAGTTCAAAAGCTACTTTCGTATTTATATGAGCTATTATCAGACTTAGTGCTCATCATCGTTTTGTTTGTTTATACTACTAGTATTGTTTATGTTGAGAATAACATAAGCTATAGTCACTGACCACAAAAGCGAAACTAAAGTGAAAAGATCGTACATAACATAACTAGACACATATATATAGAAAATGTGTCGATTTGCATGCTCGACCAAGTCGAAAGCGCACCACCTAAGCTGCCTGCACCAAAATTATTGCCAATCATTCCGAGTACGATCAAAATCTCAAAGAGTCGTGTTGCTAGGAGGCAACATGCCTTGCAACATCATCTTGCGGCGCTGTTCACACCCTTGACAAAAATCCGAAGTAGCGTTCATCCACAATTTGTACAGAATTTATACTCATTTGAAGTCATCAATTGAGCAGTTGTCGTGGTGGGTACTTCAGTAGCATACTAAGCTCATCAACCATATCGATAGGAAATAACTTAGCTCATTCACGACAATAATCGAAGGTCGCTCTTGGGGATTGTACGCACACAATCGTTGAACGAAGTCCCACGTCGCATCACTGAATTCATTAGGTAGCACAGGGAGATGCCCAAGCGAGACGTACTGCTCCACTAGATTGTCATCGCTCAATAACCAAGAAGGTTTACTGGTTACTGCCTCAACAATGCACATACCCAGCTAATATATATCGGATGCAAGAGTAGAACATTTTCCAGAAACGCACTGGTGCGGTCCATTGCATTGCGCTTGTATTTGACAGACAGGTCGCGACGTTGGTCGATTTGTCAACCCCAGTCTTGATACTAGAACTGAAGTTGCTCAACTTTGCTTTTTCATCTGCTCCAATTCGGAAATTGCAACATTGTACTTCGCCATGCACAAATGTAGATACAATAGTCCCAATTAAATCTCATAAAGCACGTTCCAAATCTTCTGTTAACTCTGCACCTTGGACAAATAATCGCACAGGTGGCTATGCATCGTTTCTTCACTAACAAAGAACGGCTGGTTCAAGTGGCAAGCACCAAACAACTTGACAATATGCGTATGGTCGAGGTTGTACCCCAGGTCGGGCTCCTTCATTGTGCGAGTCGAATATCGTCGGGCGACAACTTGATAATACTGACTTTGGTACCGTTTCCCCACGTTCCACACTCTCGATACCCCATATCCATGCTGGTCTGGTTGAAATAAATTCGGACATCATTTGCAGCAATAAACCATTCGGGTACATCGGGTAGCGATTTTTCCAGGCGAAACAGTTTTAAATAGATTGTTTTCATCCACTCAAGATCCAGCCAATTCGTTTGGTCCGAATTGCGCCATTGCATAGCTTCCTTGAACCTCGCGAGAATCCGGTTAATCGTATCACGATCCGTCGTAGTAAATCGAGTTTGGGTCAACAGTTGCATTAGCTGATTTTGCTGCAGCCTACGAATATTGTGTAGCTGCATTGTCTAATCGCTTTTTATCGCATATCCTGAATTCTTGAAAATGTCGTTTAGCGCTCGATGGGCGCGGTCGACGTCGTGGAACACGGACTGTTGCGATTCGATAAGCTCAAGCACTGACAGTGGTTGCTTTAAATTTTTTTAATAGCCATCCAAAGATGCGGCAAACTCATCCAAAACAGTGTATAGCGCAACATAGCGGAATTTTGCTGTCGTTCTTGAATTAACAGCTAGTTGCGTCAGCGTAGTCTCTACTTGACGGGGTACTAGGTCGCAGAGTGGTCGCGCTTCGTGCATACGCTCACATTTGCTGTAAATATCAGCGACTTGGCGATGTATCCGTGACGTTGCCATGCATTGCGGTATTTGAGGAATGGCAACTGCATTGAAGTCCTGTGCTTGAAAACCTCAATGAATCTTTTTTGTTTTTAAGCGCAGATCGTACCACCACGCAAGGGCGACATATCGCACCCAAAGGCTACAAGTTTCTACACGTGGGGGCCCGGAAGTATCCGTGGTCAGTTCTCAGGTACAGTACTGGCACTTGATTCTGGCTCGAAACAAGTGGGCGCTACGGCGCTGAGAATCTTCTTCATTTTGTCACTGAACTTTTTTATAAAGTTCAGCGACGATGTGAGGATCAGCATGAAAACAAGACGATCATCCGTTTACTATTGATCATCCTTCCTATGCGACCAACATTCGACTACGGAGCCCCGCTGAGCGAATATGTGCTTTTTCACCCCAAGCTGATCGTGTTTGCCACTCTCAATTCGAGCAGAGAGTTATGTGTTGACTCGAACGCGTTTTCTCACATTTAAGCCGACGGCTTCGTGGAATCTGGAACGTATATTTGGCCAAGGAAGACAACACCTCCTTGCGGTGCCCTTGACGTCGCTGTTACGTCTATTCAGCGATGTATTCGAGCTGTTTTGGGCTACTTTGCGGGGATGCTGTGGCAAGAACGTGCTCGATCCTCTTGTTGAAAGCCGTGTTACGAAAGAGCGGATCACCAACTCCCATTTGGCTATTGACACAATGATTAAGATGCTCGATTATGGCTGCGATTTGGAATTAAGTGCGTGGTGCGACCAAAGTGATACCGACTGGGCCTACCAACAAGCATGGGAGAAGGAGCAACTCGCATTTGTGGTAAAGATTGATTTGAAGGATTGCGAACTTATGAATTTGCTGTCGAACATGAACTATGAACTATCGAGCCGTCGCGGACAGACCACACGCAATCAGAAAGAAACGCTACAAACAGCATCATCTCAGCTACTAAATTTGCACCAAATGCCTACAATTGTTGCTCGTGATGGGTTTGTACCACCTTATGAACTAAAATATGAGTCTGAATCTTCCAGTCCAAGAAAGAACGGCAAATCACTCCGTGCAAATTACATAGGCGCAAGTGTAGTCATAAAGAAAAAGGAGGTTGGAACATCCCAGAACAAGTTTTTGGCGGAAGCATAGGTTTGGAAAATCGTGAATCACCCACATGTGGTCCGTCTTCGCGGTTTTCGTCATACCAGTAATCCACCGTTTTTCGCCTGTGAAGATGCTGAGCTCGGAAACTTCGCAGACTATTTCGCAAACGAAATTCACAGGCGATCAATGTGGTGACTGTTTTACGAAGCATCAGTAGGCATTATATATTTAAGAAGATTGTTCACGCAAATCTTAAATTTAGCAATCTTCTTGTTGGTAAAGACGAAAAGGCAAAAGTGTCCAATTTTGATTTCGGGTTTTGCTTTTGCGGTGCAAGCAAATTACCAGAAATCCATGGAAAAAAGGAAGGAGTTCGCTGGAATGCCCCCGAACGACTTCGTGGAGAGGTTGAGTTACCGACCTACAAATCTGATGTCTACTCGTTTCGATTATGCATAATTGAGGCATTTTCCAACGATGTACCTTGGGGATTAATCACTTCTAACGAAGAAATCGCGAGTGCTGCATTTGATATGAGAAACCCAAACCGATCAATTTGGTATGTCGGACTACGAGTGTTCACTCGTGGAGAAAATGGTTCAGCCGGACCCTGAACTTCGAATATCTACGGTTGAAACCCGTGCAGGGTTAAAAAAACTAGCAGAAGTCGAAGCCTATTATGCTCAAATTAAATGCAGTGAATGCCAGAAATGCTCCGCTCCGCTTCCGCTGACTTTCAGATTCTGCTCGAATTGCGGAGAGCAACATGATAAACTCGCATCTTTGATGGATGCAGCTCAATTTGGTTTTCAAAATATAGTTCAAATGTTAGTGGATGATCAAGTTTTGCTGGATGAGACAAATAACGTTGGCAAAACGCCATTGATCATTGCAGCTTCAGGAGGGCATGCCAACGCTGTTCGGATTTTACTTGATGCAGGGGCTTCAGTTAATGTTGTTGATGCAAAAGGTGAATCAGCGATGCTGCACGCGATCAAGAATAATTACGATGATGATGTAATGGAGTTTCTCCGAGACAAAATACCAGGATGGATGCAATGGAGTTATTGATATCACCGCCTTCTTGATAAAATTCACATTTTTCTGAAACCCCATGGGAACAAGCATCTTATCTCTCGACTCGTTGAAATTCAAATAATTATTGAAACATGTGGCAATCTCCAGCGTGACATTGACGAATTTTTCATCTCAACGTGGTATTTGCTGTGATGCTGATGAATGGAGGTGTCAATGGGAGATAAATGCGTCAACAATGAAAGCAACGATCACGGAGTCACTGAGCGATAAAGAAGCACTCTCAAAAACATTCTGAAAAATCCTGAAATACAAGAAGAAGCCCTTACACTTCTGCACTACGCGTGCAATGATAAAAAATCAGGCTACTCTTACGAAGAAAAGTCACAAATTAACGATATTTTCTATTTTCATTTTCAATGGTTTATTCCTGGTCATAACAGTAACTTTAAGACAGAATTTGCTCGTGGTGCGTATGGGTCTATTCATCTTGGTAAATGGGACGGCACAGAAGTGGTAATTGAACGCCCGTTTGCGAACGACAGAGAAAGTCGTCATTTAATCTTGGATGAAATTGGTCTTTGGATTAAACATCGTCACCTAAATATTGTGAGGCTTTTCGGTGCTTGCCATGTTGGGAATCCATTCTTCGTTTGCGAGTACGCCTCTAAGGGAACGCTATGTGTCGTATGCTATTCGTATCACAAGCGAAATCAAGACCATTTGGTCTGGAAGATGCTTCGTCAAGCTGCGTGCGGACTAAAATTTCTTCATTCCGTGAAAAACGTAGTACACTGTGATCTCAACAACATCTTGATTAGTGCTGATGGAACTGTGAAGTTGGCTGACTTTGGTCCCAGTTTTACGTCTGACAATAACAGTGTTTTGTTACCACTGTCCGAGGGAGGTGCATTGCGATGGAAAGTACCCGAAATAATCAGTTGTAAATCGCGTGGGACCTTTTTATCGGACGGTATGTGCATCGTGGAGGCATTGACTGGTCGAATACCGTGGGGTACAGTACCGGATATTTCCGTGAAGTTAAAATTGAAATTAATTCCCAAACAACCTAAAAATACGGATGAAGACCAATGGAATCTCGTGAAAGAAATGTGTGCTTGGGATCCTTCTAGTCGTCCACGCCAACACAAATGGGTTGCTCGCTTTGAGACGTGGATCGCTATATCAGCAATTCACTCAGGGTAGATGCAGCTATTCCAGACATGAAAGAAGTTGACAAAATTCTTAAAAGCATCGCTGAAAAAACTACGTTGACTTTGAACTCGAAAATAATTTATAAATTTAGAACGACAAAGTGAAAGCTGAGCGATTCCACAAGTAGTCAAGAACAGAATCTTCTTTAGTAGAGCGACTGATGATTGAAGACATAACGAACGTAGAATTTTTGGACTGCAATCTCTCGATAGAATCGTCTGTTTAAATTCACGGGACAGCAAAGAAAGATGTCTACGTCGACCAAAATAAGTGCACCCGATGTGACTCGCTGCTACCCCATTTTTGCACGATATGTGGAAACAAGAGAATGATTTCTACGACGTGCTCACAAACCGCCGGTAGTGTTAAGTTTTAACTAGTACATGATCAAATCCAATTCAAACGAGCTAATTGAAAATTAAAGTTGACCACAAGTACGAAGGTACAGCGACATTTGACCGAAGCATAAACAGTACTACTATTCATTTGTCATTGCAATTATTTCACACTTCATTTGATGCGACTACTCCACAGACCTCTACGGCTCAATCAAATTTCTTTCCACTGGGTGCCCACAACTGCTACAGAATTTATCCCCCACTTCCAGCAGTGTTGTACATTCTGTACACTGAATGCGCTTCTCTAATCGTGCTTCTTCGGCTGCAAACGTCTCCAGTTGGCCGCATACATCAGCCATTGAAAACCTGTCATCAGGTTTCGAGCAAACCATATTCTCAACCAGCGACCACATGCTATCATTCATACCTTCAGGACGAGCTGGGCTTCGATAATCAAAGGCAGCAGCAGTGATGGCTTCGTCATCAGCGGGCGTCCAAGGAGCTTCATTTGTAAAAGCTTCGATGATGCACAAACCAAACGAGTAGACGTCAGGCTTGGACGATGGATTCTCTTCTTCACCACGCAGACACTCTGGTGACTTCCAGCGAACTCCTTCGGCCTGCGCTTTCTTGCTGAGCGCTTTGCTCGCGCTTCTGTGGAATGCAAATCCAAAATCCGCCACTCTGGCCTTATAATCCGCTGCAATAAGCAAGTTATTGCCCGTCAAATTCCCGTGAACGATCTTCTTGTTGTGGAGATAATCTATACCAAGCGAAGCTTCGTAAAATAATCTCCACATTAATCGTCGGTTGCTTTCAATTTTAAAATAGACGGCAAAGTTCCCATTCTCCACATCTTCACACACGAAAAAGGACGGTTTGCTGACATGGCAGATCCCAAATAACTGGATCACATGGGCGTGTTTCAGCTCTTTCCAGATCGTTGCTTCCGTAAAAAACTGCTTTCGCCCGCCGCTCGTATCCTCCATCATGCGCTTGATCATAGCCTTCGCGCCCATGAACGTACCACGATACGCCGTGCCAAAAGTGCCTTCTTCCAGACACTCGGGCGTGTACTGCACTTCGTAGGCCGGTATAAACCACTCTGGCACGTCACCAATAATGACTTTGAACGTAAACATGAGTCGATCAATGGCTTCTCTGAGCATAATCATTCGAGGCGACGACTTGTCCTCTTCGGGATGATATTCAAACTCATAGTTGAGTAATGTGAGTAGCTCCACAGCGCCTTCGTCATTCATTCCGTCGCATAGCGTACGAGCCTCGCCCAGCAATTGCTTCATTCTTGCTTGCTGCTGATCCCAGTCGTTGTCATTCCGCTCGCGCCAGCGACTCATTTTCTCAACGAACTCTGGACTGAACTCCACGAGCATCGCATCGACCGCTTTGTGGAACTCAATACCCTTTTCATTGTCACGCGGGTTTCAGCAAGACGGAGCACGGGCTTCTTCTGCGACTGGAAGCTGCCAACGAACGCCCAGAACTCGTTGAATTCTTCAAAGAATTGGGGTAGCAAAGTCTTGACTCTCTCTGAGAACGACGTATCACTCTCTTTCTCTAGCAAGACGTCCCAAAGCGCCTTGAATCGCTCACACACGGGCAAGAAAACGCCATTGTAGTCGCTCACGTTCTCACATAAAGTCACTGCGAGAGGATGCGCCACTTCGAATCTCAGCTTCGTGCCAGGTAGCATACACTCATCAAGCGGCCCCGTGAGTTCGATGCTGGACGGCGCCATATCCAAACGCTCTTGTGCTCAAGCTGCCGAAATGGGTGATGAGGGACCACCGCACCCGTCATCACTACTGAACTGGACGTGGGATTGACGCAGCTGCTGCCTCCCGGGTGTATTTTTGTTATTTTTGAATATTTCCAAATAAAAGATGGCTTCACTTCGAAAGTGACTAATAATAGCTGGATTAGTTATGTTGGTTCTACTAGTTATGTATTAGTATGTGCGCCTATGCTGCATCACTCATTTGTTCGTATTGGTCCCACACTCACAGCCGCATGCGGTTTTCCGACATCAGTTGAGTCCGCACTCAAGACAGTGGACGGGGTTCCGCAGTTGCCACAGAATCTGTCTGCTTCAGAAAGCGGGGCTCTACATATACTGCACTCATTTGACTGTTTTTCAATGATAGCGAGTCTCTCAAGCTCTGTCCAAACGTCTTCCATTGAAATCCGGAAACTGGGTCTGAACGCACCACCTTTTTAGCGATTGCCCCACACATTAGTAGTGTTCATTCCAACTGGACAAGTAGGACTTCGCAACTCAAAGGCAGCATTGGTGATATGTTTATCAATGCTGTTTTCGCCCCATGGAACTTGGTTAGTGAACGCTTCAATGATGCACAATCCAAAGGAATAGACGTCTGACTTGGACGATGGATTGTCTTCATCTCCCTCGAAGACATTCGGGGAATTTCCATCGAACGCCTTCAGCCTGCGCCTTCTTACTTAGTGCTTTGCTGGCGCTTCTGTGGAATTCAAACCCAAAATCCGGCACTCGTGCTTTCTCATCAGATCCAATGAGCAAATTGCGGCACTTGAGGTTCCCATGCACTATCTTCTTCCCATGAAGAAACAGCATTCCAAGTTCGTAAAACAATCGCCACATGGATCGTCGATTGATTTCATTCCTGAAGAAATCAGCAAAATTGCTCATTCGGCATCTTCACAGAAAAAAAGTGGGCTTGCTGTAGTGGCAGATGCCGTAAGGTCGGATCAAATGCGGATGCTCAAGCTCTTTGCAGATTGTTGCTTCAGTCAGAAACCGTTTTCGTCCTCCGTCTGAGCTGTCCATCATGCGCTCGATTTTCGCTTGGGCGCCGTTGTACACCTTTTCTCAATCAAGTTCAGAAACCCGTCAATCAAGTCCAGAAACCTCATTAAACAGATATTAAATCGGACATCTATTTACGCAGGATATTAAGAAAGCTACACAACCAGTGGTTCATGCACGCTCGTTCAGCCATCAAATGTGGCACTCATTCACAGATCATTCTGCACTACCATGCACATTTACCACTGCATCGCCAAGACCGAGGTTCTCCAGGCCGGCCAAGACGACCGCCAGTGGCAGCTAATCGCTGCTACCCACAACAGGTTCCGCTTGGTCGACGAGCTGAATATCTTTAACTCGTGAATCTGCGTTGCCCATGATGCTAACGTGAATGTTGTCACCCTTCAAAGACTTCTGGACAGCAGTGAGGAAGGTTGATGCACTTGGTGTGGTAAAAGGGTGAATGAG
>JAADVW010000232.1:0-45364 GCA_023335875.1 Elongisporangium prolatum
CGTGAGTCTGGCGGAGGGCGATGGCATCGACGTCTCTTTCCAAGTGAATGCTAGTACATTAGGCCTCTATGACGACGACGGGAACTTCGTGTCGTATCCAGGAACGTAGGAGATCGTTTTCACCAATGGTGTGGATCAGAAGCTGTCGTTCCGAGTCAACGTCACTACTCCGCAGCAGATTCTGCGCACCTTTCCGTCTCCTCACGCGACCAGTTTCAGCACCTCAAGCTCATCCAGCGACTTCATCCCTACGCGCAAGTCCGGCGCTCCGGTCTTTGGCGATGGCGGCTTGACATCCTGGCTTGTCTTAGCATCGATGGCTCTACTGTGGGCAATCTAGACCAATAACTTAGAGAAACTTTAGACGCCATTCCACTTCAACTTGCGTCGGTCCGTTTCGAAATGACTCCCCGGTCGCCATCGATAGTTACCATCATTCCGTGAGCTTGATCTTCCCTCACCCGTCTGAGAAGGCGATGACGCAGGGCGAGACCTTCGGCGCGGCGCTGGCCGTCGTGGCCTCCATCATCTCCAATCTGGGCGTCAACATCCAGAAGTACTCGCACGCCGATGAGGCCAAGGCGCCATTGCACGAGCAGCGCGCGTACGTCCAGCGGCCCATGTGGTGGCTCGGCCTGGCGCTCGTGTTCTTTGGCAGCTTGGGCGACTTCGCGGCCTTTGGCTTCGCGACGCAGTCGCTTGTGGCAGCGCTGGGCGGCGGATCCACGCTGGTCGCGAACGTCTTCACGGCCTATTTTCTCAATCGAGAGACGCTGTATGCGGTGCGTAGGGACGTCAGCCCACTCTTGTATGTGGAAGCTCTAATGATTCGGTGTCTATGTCGTGCAGACCGATCTCGGTGGCGTGTTCTTCGTCATCATGGGCGTCGTGATCATCGCTTGCATCGCAGAGCCCAACGTGGAGTACCCGCTGCCAGAGCTGGAGAAGCGCTTCGTGCGCACTGGTACGACCACTGCATGCTATCGTTCATGTCTTGGTTCTTAATGCTGGCTGGCTTGGCTCTGTGTGCGTAGGCTTTGTGGTGTACATCGTGGCTGTCGGCGTATGCACCGTGAGCATGCTCGCCACCATCAAGGGCTCCATGGCGCACCGCTTGAAGAACCAAGTCTACTGGTCCAACCGCCGACAGAAGCAGCGCATGTCCAAGCTGGAGGAACGCATGCTCCGCATGGAGCAGCGCATGCTCAGCATGGAGCAGAAGCTGCTGGAGAACGCGCATTCTTCTGGAGGCCGCTCCGTCACGGACGGTGTGCTGCCGGGAAGCAAGGCTAGTGCGTCAATGAACCACGCGCGTCGGCTGCGAGACTCTGAAGAAGGCGTGGATACCAGCGTGGTGTATCACAGTCGAGTGCCGTATTACTACGCGATCTGCTCTGGCATCGTCGGCGCCATCACTGTGCTGCTTGCCAAGTGCTCGGCTGTGATGATCGCGCTATCGTTGAAGGGCGACAACCAGTTCAAGTACGCGCTGACGTACGTCTTCCTGGGCGGCATGTTTGTCTGCATCATCGTGCAGACGCATTTCCTGAATCTCGCGACCTCCTTGGGGGATATCATGACCGTATTCCCCATCTTCCAGGCCTGCTGGATCACGTTCAGTGTCATCGGAGGCGCCGTTTTCTACGAGTCCGACAAGGCGTTCACGCGCACGGAATGGGTGCTGTATCCCACAGCTCTAGCCTGCATCGGGCTCGGAGTTGCGCTCTTGGTGCAGCATGGCTCGGCCGTCGCGGCGTGTGGAGCTGCTGCTACGTCTGGAAAGCCCGGTGGCAGTCGAAGCAAGCAATCCGGAGTGGACTATGGTCTGCTGGAAGATGACGAGATCTGTTTGATCACGGACGCGTCCATGAGCTCTCCGCTTCTGCCTGCCGATTCGTTGGACCAGGAAGGCTATCTGCACTTGGACTCTGATTCATAGGCTTGTTCCTAGCACTCGGTATTTAACTTGTGACCCGAAGGAAATGCCCACGAGACAGAGGAAGCCCATCAAGCGCAGTGGGATCCTCTGTCAAATACTACTACTGAATACAAGTGGAGTTTTGTTTAAGATCTGAGTTCCAAATACCACGAGAGCACCGGCAGCAAGAGTTGTATTTTATGAATGAAGCATTATTCCTCATCAGCATCGTCATCGACGATGTCCGGGAACTCGTCGTCGTCATCATCGTCATCGTCGTCGTTGATATGAGCTGCTTGGAGCTTGGTGACATTGGAAGTAACCTGAGAACGCTTGTCGTCAAAGTCCTCTCCTTCTTCAGCTTCCGCTTGCTCCACCTCCTTGTCCTGCTCCTCTTCAGCTTCAGCTTCTTCCTCAGCGGTAGGCATTTCCTTATCATCCTCAGTCTTCGTGCGCTTGACAACAGCTTCTTCCTGCGCTTCTTCCAGTTCTTCGTCAACCGCCTCAGTCGTCTTCGCATCCTCTTCGGCTTCCGATTCTTCATCTTTGTCTTCGTTGTCCCAATCCATAGCACCACGCACCGAAGATGACAGCTCCTTACGCTGACGTTGCTTTTGAGCGTTGGCTTCATGTTCCACTGGCACAGCGAGCGGCGGGCCACGAGGATGCAGCAACGTCTCACCAGCACTGAGCGCAATGAGTTGCATCAATTGCTGGTGAGACTGAGCAGCTGCCGAGTTCCAGAACTTCATGGCCTGCACCAGGTTAGCGCCGTGCGCTCCGGAGGCGTCAGCACTCACAACATCCGACAAAAGGAGCATGGAAATGGCATCGGAGGTCGTGGCAGCGCCCACTTGCTTCAGCTGATGCTTACGAGCCATCAGACACACTTCGCTGGCCATCGAGCGCGTGGCGATCGGAAGAACACAACCGTACACGTTCACGCAGGTGGCAATGGCTAGCAGAGCAGCCTCAACATTGCGAGCACGCACAGCCTGCGTGTGTGCGGACACGAACGGCACAAGCGCAGCGGCATCCAGAAGCTTGGAGATATCTACGGCCTGACGCTTTCGCTTCTTGCCCTTTTGGTTCTTCTTCTCAACAACAGCAGCTGGTTGCAGAGCCTGCTTGGGATCTGAACTCTCTTGAGGCTTGATATCATCCAACGATCGCTTGCAGCGCGCAACGATGTCCTGCACCAGCGGATTGCCGAGTTTCTCCACAGCGCTCGCACCGAGAGTCCGCACACAAGTGCTGATCGAGCGGTAGAGCGCTTCATGTGAGGCGACGTGGCTGGTTTCGCACGCGAGATGAATGACGCTGACGATCTTGCTCGCCTGGCGCAACGCACAGATGCCAGCGCGATCGATGGTCGCTGAGAAAGCCTGAAGCACGTAAGTCTGCACATCCGGGAGCATGCCGAACACAACGCTGGAAGGCAGACGCACGCCATCTTCAGAGACCGCACTCTGCTTGCCCACGTCCTGAACGCGGATCGCCACGGTGCGCCGAGTGAGAGCGATGACGTCACCCAAAATCAATTGCACTTCACGTTCTGAGATCGAACGGTTGGTCAGACATCGCGACACGATCGATGCCGTGACCTTCAAGCGATAAATAATGGTCGCGGCTCGCTGGTAGACTGTAGTGGCGTCCGAAGACGCGTCCTTGGTCCAGTGCTTGATGCCCGTCGGCTGCTGGGCCTGCGAGGCTTGACGTTTTCCCACGAGTCCGTCCACCTGGACGTGCATCATCTCGACAGCTTTGTCCATCATCTGCTTCCAGCTCGAGTGCGGTTTCTCAGAGGCGTTCGCAAGCAGTCCAAGGCACTTGATGGCATTCTCGTGGTAGAATTCGACGCCTGGTTCACGCGCAGAGACCGGCAGCTGGAAGACCTGGATGCACAGCGCCTCGATCTTGGCCGAGAAGCTGCGTAGCGCATTGGGTGAGACCTCGAGCAACTGCATGAACACAGCGATACCGCTGGACCAGAGATCGTAGTCCGACTCGTGGCTCCAATCGCCCTTGGCGACGCCGTTGAGTAGCGCCAGCAGCGCTGGAAACAGCTTCGGGAACGAGTCGAACAGCGAGCGGCGGGCTTCCGGCGTGTACAGCTCCACGTGGCGTACAAGCTCGCCTGCGACCTTGCAGGCAGCGATGGCCACAAGCGAGCGCTCCTGCACGTCGTCCCTCTTGGTCTGGTCGAACTTGAGCGTCTTGAAGATGCGCTCCACGTACGCAGTGGTCACGTAGGACTCGACCTGCGTCAGCGGGAACTGCTGTAGCATGACCAGCAGCAGCTCGTACGCAGCAGCCTTGACACGCAATGCATCGCCTCCTTGAACTGACGGCTGGTCCATCAATTGCACGAGCACGCTCTGGAGCTTGCCCAGCGCCTTGCCATCCGTCACGAGCGCGAACACGTTTTGCTGCTCAAAAATGGTCTTGATCTGCTGGAACTGCGACAGGAAGACCTGCTGCGCAGCGGTATCCGTCACGAGGTCGTCTGGAAAGCCCAGCGCCAGCACAGATGAGAGCACATTGCGCGCTAGCAGTACAGGTGTCGTCTCCATTGACACTTTTCTTGGTTGTGACTGCTGCTGATCATAGCAACCAATGGTGTCAAGTGCGTTCCATTTTTATCCAATCATCATCGCGTGAGGGTTTAGATGCATCCATTTCAGCCAATCCATGTCAGAAAGCGAATTATTCAGTGCTTGATTTGCTCCAGCAGGCCTTGGCGGATGAGCTGCTCGACGTCCACACGTCGCAGGAAGTGCGTCGAGTTGGCTTCGAGGTTTACGAGCCCGTTCTCCGTCATGATCTCTCCGCAGTCGCGCAGCACACGCACCTCTACGAACAGGTCCTTGGGCGGCTGCTGGTCCTGTTGGCAGTAGCAGGATGAGCGATGAATGCGACGCAGATCGAACAGCAGAGAGCAACGCACCGCCGAGAGATCGATCTCCAGGTCGCTCATGTACTCGGTCAGCAGCTGGTCGTACGAGTGGAAAAACTGCACCTCCTTTGGACAGAGACTGCGCATACGAGAGGTCGTTAGATCGGCTACAAGCCAAGCAGCGGAAGCACCTACTTGGGCGCGAGTGTGGTCGGGAGGATCGTGCCAGTGTCCCATCGCAGATCAGTGATCTTGTGTGTACGCGCCAAGCTGCAAGAGCCCAAGGAGAGAGAGAGCGAGAACAACAGCTCAATGTGAGAGAGAGAACTGTGGCGAAAGCATGGGGCATTCACGTACAAATAGGCCAGCAGACAGCGCTTGTTGCGCAGCAAACACTGGTGGTTGATGATGAGTCCGCAGTGCACAGATGGTTGGCTTTCAAAGCCGTCTCCAAACACTCTGGACGAATCCGCAACAGATACATCAGCACATGGTCAACGTCACCACAACAGCGCATCTATACCTCAGCTTTTCCACGATCTGATCATGAAGCACGCCAACTTCATCCACGACCTGACGCACGAGCTCATCCTAGAGGAGCACGACCAGACCACAGCATGAGCAGCAGATCTCTCTTTCACACTAAGTCGTATTGGGCGCTCACGTTGTACGGCGGCAACCAGTCGCTGCGCTGCAACTCCCGCAGCAGCTCCTTCCCCTTGGCGCACAGGCTCATTTCCCGCGAAAATGGCCACAAACAGACGCCGCACTAAGTTCGCTCGTTAAGTTCGATGGATTAATTACGTGGGCTGAGCGTTAAATAACCGCAGAATGAATGAACATGCATGTTGAAAGGACACGTATTCGTTATCACGGTATTAGTTACTGCACTCGCATTAACATCGCCCTGCTAGCGGGCCTAACAGACAAACACCGGCGCTAGAGAACGCACGAGCCAATGTTCACAATTCGTTTCTTCTATCATGCGTCCGCCGCTGTGGCCTCCTGTCGGTTCACACTCTCGATTTTGGAGGCCAGAGTGTTCTCCATGCGCTCGAGCTGCCGGGCCATTTCACTAATCTGCTTGGTGTGCGACGAGATGGCGTGCACCATTTGGCCCTGCTGGTTGCGTAGCTGCTCCTGCGTGCTCGTAGTCTGTGAAAGCAATTGCAACAATTGCATCTCCATCTCGTTCTGTGTAGGTTGGGGCGCTGCCGTCGGCGCTAAGGCAGCTGGTGCCGGTGCTGGAGCTCTGACAGGAGCCACCACCGGAGCTGATGTCGGTGGCGGCGGAGGTGGTGTCGTCGGTCGATCGATCGTTGGGGCCGGACCTCGCGCACGAGGCGGCACCGGTGGAGCTGGTGCTCGTGTCGCTGGCTTAGCTTCCACAATCACAGGTTCTTCTGGCTCAGCGTCTTTAGCAGCAGCAATGACGCTCTCGAACTTCCTCAAAATGCCTCGCACCACTGGCTGCAGCTGCGCAATCGCATCCGTACAGGCGTATCGTGGCGTGTTATCCACCACCTCTATGGCGCCTACAATATGGCCATTCGAGAGCGTCAGAGGTACGCCAGCGTAGAAGCGCGCCTTTGTGGTGTCCGTCACGAGGCTGTTCGTCTTGAAGCGGATGTCGTCCGAAAGATCACTGCAGACCAGAGGCGCTCCGAAGTGGCAGGTGTGCGCAGCGAAGGTGTCATCGCGCGGAAAGCTGTCCGGTGGTGATCCGCCGTCCACACCAGCGATAATATACTCCTCAGCATCCAGCAGGCCCACAAACGCGACGGGCGACTGCGTGGCGATGGCGACCATGGAGCAGATTTGCGACATTGTCTGCTTCATACTCGTGGATCGTCGCAATTCATTGCGCAGAATGCGTACCGACTTGAGTCGCTCGGTCTCGTTCACCAGCTTCTTGGCGAGCAGACGCTGGTTCTTGACCGTGACGGAGTACGGAATCTCTGCCACGTCGTGCACAGGTGCGCACACTTCGCCCAAGCAGAGATGGCAGTCTGCGGGTGGCGAAAGCCCATCTGCCTCCTGGTGCTGATCCACGGGCGATGAGACAGACGCTGTGTCAGCGCGAGAGGTCGAACCCGAATGGGTCGAAGCGGCGCTGGATTTCCGTCGCAACGGTGGCACGTTCTGCATGGCCACACTGGGCGCGCGTTTCTTCTCGACCGAGTGATGATGGCGCGCGCTGGAGCCAGAGCCCGTGTTGCCTGGGGCTGGTGCGTGGTGATAGGATAGTGTACTCACGCGATCGCTGCTCACCGTCACGGATGAGGTATCGCCCCCTTGTGAGGCGCTGGGGATGGCCACGTCGGCAGTGAACATGCGGTCGTAGTAGTCATCCTGAGCCGACATGGAGCTGAGCTTGCAACTCACGCACACGCGCACAGTCACGGGGCCCTCGTATAGTGACTCGACCTTGCGCGAGATGCTACAGTTGTTGCAGACCACGGCCGCGCACGTGCGGCAGTGATACCGACGGCGGATCGGATTAAACGACTTGCCGCACACGGAGCACTTCTTGTTGGCCATGGGGTCGACAGGGCGGCCGCTGAGGCCGTAACTCGCATTGCGCTCCGCCGTGGGTCGTGACGGTCCGCTGAAGGACGACGTAGACGTAGGGGGCGACGTGTGACCTGTGTTGCTGTGGTAGTGCTGTACGTTCGTGGCAGAGTCGCGCTGCGTGTACTCCCCCGAGCCTGAGGGCGGCCGCGCGCCGGTCTTGGAGCCCTTGGCGGTGTTGAGGAACGTGCGGACCATATCCCGAGTGTCGTACATGCAGCAGAGTCCCTGGCGGAATGGAAAGGCGAGGACAAAGGAGAGGAGAGGGGACAGTCCCCAAGACTGCGCAAGTCGTGCTCTGTGATGCACACGCACGCCACCTCAGGGCCGCAGCTCAGAGAGGAGCGGACCGCTGGGGCGTGCACAAAGCGTGGGCGTAAGGTTTTCATCCAATCACAGCTGGTTCTCAGATCCCCTTTGAGGTCACCGCTCTGGACTGAACCTTTGAGCATGGGGATGCGCGTGGCCACTTGGAATTGGCCCATCCCCCTTCCCCTCTATGGAGCCTCAAGCGACGGGCGGATGGAACCAAGAGCCTCAAAGAAATCGAAGCTTTTGCAGCTCACCTGCAAAGGGAAAGGAGATTCGTCCCGCAGCCGCCATGGTGCGGCCGCGCCTACATTTCTATCCTCTGCCGTCGGCCACTAACCGCCCGCTTCTCATGTAAAGAACCCCACAAAGACATCAGTCCGCCCAAATTTTGTGTGATTTTTTTTTTTCAAATCGCAGGAGACGGTGACCGAATGTACACAGCAACGCAGGATCGTAGGAGTCGTGGGTCCGTTTTTTGGCGGTTTGTGTCGAGAACGCCTCAAGTTTTATATGGGATACTGTATACTAAGGACTCGGACTTTGAGAACAAACGAGTGTGGCCAAAAGAGTGGGGTGGTACACTGGAGCAGCCAGTGCGCCGCAATGTACACAAGAGGCCAGTCCAGAGCGCACGTGCGGTCTCGCCGTCTCTGCAATCAATGTACAGTAATGCACGTACTGGCGAACAGGGAGCCACCTTCGGCCTGTGGACGACGCGGCTGTTTCTCACCTGAGGTGTTGGCACATTGTGTTGTCGGTTGTACCAGAGCTAAATATTGTGCGCTAAATGAACCCTTTCAACCACGATCAGACGTATGCAGCTTAGCTTGCTCACGCCACAATGACAGACGCCATGGTGCTTTGGCTGTCCGTGGGAATTTACAGTATGATGATGATCGGGTCTGGCGTCATACTGTAGTTCGATGGCTGGCCGTGTTTGTTCTGTGGCAACGCTACTATTAACACCTGGCGATCCATCAAAGTGCAGGCTGGGCGGCTGAGTCCAGCTCAATTCGTGGATGGACACTGCAATTGTCTCTATCAGTTATTGGATAAACAAGAGTTAAATCTATACGGCTCATCCAAATTACTCTCTCTCATTACTTATCATAAGTGCAAGCATCGCTTCTCTTCCCTTCACTCTGTTCTTGGATTTGAAACAGTCGACATGGCTACATTTGCCTGGATGTGTTAATTTTTTGCCTGTCAAAAGCGTAACAACCACTGCAGTCAAGAGCTCAAGGTCTCCAGTCTGTCTCTTCAAGATCTCGCTTGACGATCGTCACACGACAACACCAGCATCCCATAGTCAATCTGTCCACCTGCAGACTTGAAAAAGCGAGATCTCTAGGTAGAGGAGATGTGCTATTACGCTCACTATTAAAAAAAAACTTCCTCGCGATCCTATGGGGTCTATACAGATCCGGCGACAGCTAAATTACGACGCTTCCAGCTTCGATGCTAATGTGTTTTCCATGCGCTCCAGCTGCTTGGCCATCTCACTCAGTTGCTTCGAGTGCGACGAAATGGCTTGCACCATGTGGCCCTGCTGGTTGCGGAGTTGTTCCTGTGTACTAGTCGTTTGCGACAACAGTTCGAGCAGTCGCATCTCCATTTCGTTGTCGGACGGCTGCACCGCGGCTTCGGCTGTGGGCTCCGTGACGCTAAAGTCAGCTAGATGGGCTTGCTCTTGCTCAGACTCGCGCACTTCGTTCTCAGGCGCAGGCTCCTCGACCTGTTCTTCAAACGCAGAGACTGGAGCATTCGCGATTATCTTCTCAAACATCTTGAGCAGGCCTCGTACCACAGCTTGCAGCTGGTCAATGATCTCAGTACACACGTAGCGAACGTGGTCGTCCATGACTTCGACGCAGCCAACCGTGTGTCCAGACGACAGCGTCAGCGGAATTCCAGCGTAAAACACCATTTTGAGTTGGTCGCGGATAATCGGGTTTCCAGCGAATCGGACGTCTTCAGTCATATCGCAGCACACAAGTGGAGATCCATTACGGCAGGTGTGCGCAGCGACGGAAGACTCGCGAGGGACACCATTTCTGTTGTCAGGGCCGTAGGTACCAACTAAGTCGTACTCATCGCTATCTAGCAGACCCACAAAGGATGCCGGACAGCCGGTCGCAATAGCAGCCATGTTGCAATAGTTTTCAATCTTGAGACGTGCAGCTGGGTTCGCATCCAGCTCTGCGTGGATAACGCGCACATATCGCATTCGCTCCTGCTCTTTGTCCATCTCACCAGCGATAAGGAACTGGTTCGAGCCCATGAGGTGGAACTCGTCGGTCGTGACAGGGTACGGGACTTCAGCCACATCGCGCAGAGGCGCGCAGCCTTCGTTCATGCACAGATGACAGTCTACCAGCGCAGAGATCGACGAGGCAGACAACGAGTCTCGGAATCCAGGAGCCAACTGTGACGCTGGCGCAGCCTGCACCGCACTGGACTTTCGCCGACATTCAGCCGACGCTGGTGGGGCTGTCGGCGGTAGTGATCCGTTAGCTGAGACTCCGCTTTGACGGCCAGTGGAGGACACGTCACTTGAGCTAGCTGTGATCGAAGGTGGTGCTGCAAAGATACGATCGTAGAAGTCGTCTTGTGTGTTGGCTGAGCCGAGTTTGCAGCTCACACACACGCGCGCATTGACCGAGCCATCATCTTCGGTCTCGACCTTGCGGGCCATGCTGCAGTGGCTGCACACCACGGCCGTACAAATGCGGCACGAGTAGCGCCGCCGCAAAGGGTTGAATGATTTGCTGCAGACCGAGCACTTTTTCGCCTTCTTGTCCGCGATGGCCGCGGTGGACGCTGCACTGTGGCTCATGTTGTCCACGCTCGTGGTCGACATAGTCGTCATAGAGTTCCGGTGATGCGTGGCCGATACGCCGGAGCTTCCTGTGCTACGCAGCTGACGCGCACTGCGGCCGCTGCCAGTGCTGGAGCTGCCGTCGTGGTCAAAGAACTTCCAAAACTTGCGCGAGTCCATGTACTTTTGGAAATGTTCCGACTCGTAGTTGGTCTCGTCGTCCATCTCCGAGATCGTGTAGTACTCCATGCCGTCGACAAAGTCTTTCTCCCAGACCACATGGTGCAGAATGTTCATGGACATCATGCGGCGGCAGATCAGGTTCGCATGCGCGCGGTCCATCGCCAGCTCTTCGCTCACCAGGAACTGCACGAGGCTTTCGCCGGAAGCACAGCGCACCGACAAATCGCTACGAATGCGAATGGGTGTGAGCGGCAACGTCTCTTTCATGCGCGAGACCACCGGGTCCAGGTCCATGACAGCGTACGCAGGGTCGAGTCCCACTCCTTCCAGCAGATGGATATTGGTCGCAATAGCCAGCACCCACAGATCGCGGTCCTTGCGCGAGCGCGTTCGGAAGCTAATCTCGGTCGACGGCAACAGGCCACCCTTGCACATGATGTCAAAGCGGCGCGGGAACTTGGTCGACGCCTCCGCGTCCGTGAGGTCGGTCACCTGCACACCGGGACCGAGTTCGACGGCTGACATGCGCGTAGGATCGCGCTCCTTCTTGTGCACACTGATCCATCGGCCCTCAAGCCGTACGAATGCGTCCGACCAGGTGGCAAAGGCGCCGCTCTTGAATTTGACTTCAAGCATCCCCGTAAGGAACTGGAGGCGGTCCGGGTACTTGAAGGAGCCTACGGCCGCCATCTTCTTCTGTTGCGCGGGGTCGAGCGTCTGCAGCGGCATGCTGCTTCCGAGGCGCTAATAGGAAAAGAAGACCAAGAGTGAGGAGGAGACAGAGAAGACGAGGAGGAGTGGGTTGCCGCTCCTGGCGAGCGAAAGGAGGGGGAGATTGTTGCTTACGCTGAGCGTCCTACGCTTATCACGGTCCACTGTAGAGGAGCGGACGGGCGCGGTGGAGAAGATGTTGGACGCCGCACTTGTGCACCAACCGCCAGAGACGATGAATGACGTTTTGGTTTTGAGGGTAAGGCGAGAGGGCCAGCAGCAGGAAAGAGCAGGAGAAGGGGACAAGAGAGGAAGAGGTCACCATACAAAACAGCATCCTCTCTATTCCGCCCAGATGAACAAGCCAACGTTTGGAAAGTGAAAACCCCTACCCTATCTACAAGTTAAAGCTCCAACCCCAACATACAAATTGCAAGATAAAAAGGGACTCTTTCGTTTACCTGGAATTATCCGGACAAGCGCCCAGAGAAAGGCAGTTCCCAGCTGATCAAGCAACAGCAACCAATAAAAAACGAAAAGGGCACAGTGGCGCGCTGAAGTCTCTCTCCGACCCAGTATTCTTTCCGAAAACCCATCAGATTGCGTGAAAGTATGCCGTATTCAGTGCTTTCTTTCTTCGTACAATGGTCATCCAATTCCAATCGAATGCATCCATAGTGGCACGCGCTGACGGATCATTCCGGAAACTTCTCCTTGTTCTATCCAGTCGCAGAAAAGAAAAGCTGAATTCCTCCTGGTGAGCGGTTGCGAAGAGTAATCCTTCATACAGTAGATCTCGAATGAAAAAACTCAGTATCACGGCTTATACCAATGTTACAGCTTTCAATTTGCAAAGAGAGGGCTCTACAGTAACAAGATGCTGGAGAGACATGCTGCGATGCACTCGGGCAAGCGCAAGACGATGGTGTGGTGCATAAAGTAGTTTGCTATTGTCTCATCTTGTTTGGCTCTTTCTCGTGTTCAAAAGCTCAAGACTGGAAACGAGTTTACCGTTTCAATATTAAGTTCGTAAATATGTGCAAATGTACAGAACTGATCGCGTCATAATTTTAACATATTTTCCTAACAAATTCGTTTGGAAAATATGGCTTTCAGTGCAACGATAAATGCGACTACTGTATTTGTGTTCTAAAACGAAAGATTATCTGCTCGCACGACTTTACTGACGCACTTCGTGTCTTGTCGAAACTGTCCTTTATTCTATCTAAGTTTCGATGCCGTGCTAAAAACTAGAAAAATTATTTTACCTCTGAAATATTACATTCGCAAGGTTCACTGACAACCCTCGGCGGCTTGTCTGTGCGCGTCACCCTGCAGTATCAGTCCTGCGTCCTGTTAAAACAGGCGTTGCATTGGCGAGGCGAATCTTGATTATGAGGCTTTCGCCTCCGGATCTAGTGAGGATGAGAATCCATGTCCGCTGGGTGTGTACACCTTCGTAGTCCACCACTGGTCGTACAGTATTCGCCAGCGGTTTTCTTGCTGTCGCTTTGAGCACTAAGGAGGATAAATGCAAGACCAAATGATTCTTTACAGTAGATTAAACTTTAAAGGTTCGTCACCAGACGAATATTTAGCATTTTCAATCGAGATGGTGCGCAGATGAAAAACAAGAGCAACTTTTTGTCGTTTTCTGCCCAAGTCCTAACTGCACCAGCGCTCATGAAAGTTCACAATCCCACTGCAGCCACACAAACTGGAGATTTCGTGCCGTCGTTAAGTTGAAATTGCGAGGGTCACAAGCGGACGACTCATCTGGGTGAGTTATGAGCTCCGCTTCAACCAACCAGCGCTGCTGCACGCAGTGGGGCGGTGTATCCCATCCTACTGTACTCTGTACCGAACTGTTATACCAGGTTGAAGGGTGCGCTTGCTGAGGTGTCCACTGATTGTCATGGGCCGCTGCTCTTAACTCAGTGGCATGCGCGGGCTGACCAGAGCATGTGACTACGTTTTCTGCGCCGCCAGTAGGGCCTCGCAACGTGTCCGGACGTCTGACTGTTAAGTGCGGTATCAATGGTCTGCATGTGCAGCACTCGACAGAATTACACATGGAGATGTCGATACACTTCTGTCGTGGACTCGTTAGCAATAGGTGCATCTTTGTGCGCGCGCCTAAGCCTGCTCGGCTCTGGACTTCGTGCTTCCCCACCAGGCGATTCTGCGGCACTGATTACAAGAGATGTGCTCACCCGTCCACGCGCACACTCAGTGCGTATGCCACCCATGATCACGATTATCATCAAGTTGCTCGTATTTCGTGACGTCCCATCCTCAAGGACACGCGCGCCTGAAGCCACAGCCAAGCGGACACGCTTCTGAGTCCAGCAACCTACTCGATCCAAAACCGTGCGCTACATGCCCACTAAGATCCTCCGAGCCCAAGAAGAGCTGCCCACACGAGCCCATCTCAATGGCCCCGCTTCGGCCGCACGTTCTGATTGGGATATGAAAAGTAGTGTCTTGATCAGGATTGGCTGAAAATCATTGCTTCGTGGTGACAGTCATGTGATTGGCCGAAATTCGAACCGCACGCTCGTCGTTTCTGGCGCCGACTCCATGGAGCAAGACCGCGAGGACGCCAGCAACAGCGCGGGACCGGATGTCGACGCTGTGGCCAACGACACGATCGCGCGGCGCACACGTACGCAGCTTTCTCTGGTGGATGTGCCCATAGACACGTTGGATTCGTACCTGAACGAGGATCTGGTGCGTCAATCGCTCTTTATGCGTCTTGCTTCGGTGACCGTTGACTGATGACGATTGTGACAGTTGGAGTTGGTCGAGGATAGCGGTGACGACCGCGAGTACCAGCGTTTCCTGTCGTCTCTACTGCCGCATGAGCAGGAGAATCTATCGTTCCTGGACGAGGAGGATGAGGAGTACGAGCCAGAGGAAGACGAGGACGACGAGCGCGAGGCCGAGAACTCCAAGGAGTTGGTCAAAATCTCCAAGAAAGAGCTCAGCGAGCTGCTATGGGACTCCACGCACTCGCGCCTACCGTTGGTCAGTAATGATATCAAGCCTGGCGAGTATAAGCGCAACAGCCTAAATGGCGTAGCTTCCTGTAGCGGTGTGTGGCCGCCGAGGGCTCCGCTACCTGTCCCGCCGCCACCGTCGCTCCTGTTGGCAGCCAGTGCTGCTGCTGCGGGTCGAGCGACCCCGACAGGGTCTGTCGAAGGCGTTGCCATGCCTGTGCGGCGGCTGCACCACAGCGCTGCGACGCGCTATCTGCAAGGCGGACTCAAGAAGACAACGCCATTTCACTTGCAGCACACGCGCGCCACTCTCACGCAGCAGCAGTGCATCCAATTGGCCTCGCAGATGCACAAGCACTTCCAGTTGTTGCTGCAGAACTACCATCTCTTCGCCAACGATCCAGAGAACGCTCAGCACGTGGCTGCACGGGATGAGTGTCTTACCATGTTGCAAGAGCTGCAGGCACGCGGCCGATTGGCTCAGCAATGCAAGGGAGCTTTGCTGTCGAGACTCAATCCTGGTACCGCGACTGCTTCGAACTCGGCCACGTCTGCGTCGATTTCGTCTCCATCTTCGGCTTCGGCTTCGTCTCAAGAGATTCTTGATGCCCGCCGGGTGACTCGGTCTCTCACAGCAGCGCATGCCGCCGTCGCGCATCCGTCCATGTTCGAGCTCGTTGGATCGCAGTCGCTATTGACATTGTCTGAGACGTTTCGCCAGGGTTGTAGTCTGGAAGAGCGCAATCGAGCCATGCGCCAGCAGATGCTCGAGCTGGACAACCACCTCTTGGTCGTGAAGAGCAAGAACAAAAAGAAAGCATTCACACAGAGCGAGGACAACCTGCTGGCGCACGGTGCTAAGCGCTGTGGCGTGCGAGGCGATTCCTGGCAAGAGATTAGCGAGCAGTTCTTACCCCGAAAAAGCCCGGACCTGCTCAAGCACCGGTATCGCTATCTGATCAGTAGCAAGACAGGCTCAAGTGCAGTCAAGACGTATCATTCGCAGTTTCCCGTGCGGCGGAATGCGTCATGGATCGTAGAGGAAGACCTGCGCATTGCACGAGGAATGCAGGAGTACCATCAGGACAGCAAGAGATTTGCACGGATTGGTACGAACTACATCCCGCATCGCAGTCGCCTGGAGATTCGCAAGCGCTGGGGACTGCTCGTTGGCAAGTTCCAAGATGCGAATCCAGAGATGCAGAATCTCGATGAGTCCTCGATCGAGTTTGTCGCGGCCGTGAGGCGATGGCTAGATGAAAAGTGCCAGATGCAGGTCGTCCAAGGTCAAATCTTTCCAGCCAGCGAGAACGAGAGAGCAGCAAATGCGACCACGCGCCGCAGACGCAATGGCCGCCATCTCATGAAAAGTGGCGGGCGAATACCGACGGGAGCCGGCACTCAGGCTGCCGAGACGCTACTGGATTCAAGTGAATGCGCGCGGAAGAATTTGCATCCGGCGCTCTTTTTCACGTCCTGGTCTGTCATCAGCCCCGTAACTCTGCTTGGTAAAACGTGTGACCACAACTGGCCGTCGTTTCTAGAGAAGAAGCCATTCATGCAGTCGAATCACCTGCCGATTCTGATGGGAACTAGTGCTGTGGACACTCAAGCTACGGAAACTCCAGCTGTGGAGATACCTCTTGCAGCAACAGAAGAGCAATCGGTGTCTCAAGGTGAGCGCAATCAAACGGCTTTTCCAGCTGCCAAGAGTACCCGCTCAAGCTCTGCACGCGTGATGACGTGGGTCGCGCCTTCGCAGCCAGAAAAGGAAGAAGGTCATGCGAGGACTTTGGAGCAGACTCCTAGTCTTGAAGACAGCGATGATGACTCTGATGATGACAGCGATTACGAGCACGATGAACTGCTATCGTCTGAGAATGACGAGTCGGAATCCGAATTCGAGCAAATGGAGCTCTCTGACGATGACGAAGACGACGAGGAAAATGATGGAGACACTGACGAGGATGGAGATCAGCAATCTGCTGCTTCGTCTCCTTTAAGTAGTGCCCACGCGTCTCCGGTGCACCATCCACTGCGACTACAGAACCTTCGCAAGCCCGGAAACGAGCGTATGAAGCGAGCACTCGAGGCACTGGAGCGAAGGATCGTTGGTAAGCGCGTTTCTGACGTCTCGCCACGCCCACAACCGATCCGGCTGTGCAAGCCGAAGCGATACATGCCCTTGCTTGCCTCTGAGTCTCAAAACCGCCCTTCGATGGCATCGACAGCGTTCGCACCACGGAATCATGATATGATAGCCGGAAGACGTGCTGTTGCGTTGGAGCTGGAGGCAAAAGGCGACGAGGAAGACGATGATGATGGGGACGAGAGTTACGAGTGCGATGAATTGCTTGCAAGCTCAGACGGATCGTCATTTGATGATGACGAAGAAGCGAACACCGACGACTATGATGCGACCGACGAGACAACTGGCGAGAACGAGGCAGAGGATTCTGACGAGCAAGACGCCGACCGAGATCAAGAAAACTTTGCAGGAGCGTCTGTGCCCAACAAGAAGATGAAGATCGCAGCCGTGCGCTGTCTGGTTTGCGGGCGCTCGCCGTGCATTTGCACCAACACGCGTATGCAGAACCTCTTGCGGCGTATGCATGGCACCACTAGCAGCAATTCCACTGCGCCACCACATTGAATGTGGACATTCAACTCACGAGAAGACAGGACGTGAAGACGCAAGCACTCCATATTAAAGTATTGCTACTGCTGCGAGTTGCGCTTCTTGCGCTTTTTCTTGCGCGATTGGCTACCGAACGATGGCTGCGAGAGGCTTTGTAGCATGAACGAATCCTCATCGTCGTCGTCTCCTCCTGTGTACTGCTGTGATAGCGCGTTGGCTTGTCGTCGGCCGAGCAGTAAGTCCGCGATCTCGCTGTGTGTGTCCAGCAGCGCATCCAGGTTGGGCTCGCCGCGGGCGATGGCCATCTTGGCCTTCATGGGCGCTCCAACATTGATGGTGTTGTCATTGACGTCCTCAATGAGGCGCTCGGCAGATCGTTTAGACGACAGCGTGAGGAACACGAACCCGTCAGTCGTCATGTCCTCGAAGTCGTGGCGGATCTATGCGACAATCAAAGCGCTAGTATTAACCACGATGAATGGATGGCGACCTTCACGTCTTCAATTCATTCAAAGCTCGCACCTTGACAGCCACAATGCGCTTGTTGTGCACTGCGAATACCTCGCGCACAGCGTCCTCACTCACGCACAGCGAGCCCGGCACGCCGCCCACCCACACGACTTGCTCCAACGCCATGACTGTTGCGGATGACTACCGTTATCCCTCTAATTAAGAGCATCGTGGGACGTCTCTGCGAATCAAATCGCCAGCATGAGCAGCAAGAAGGCCGTGCAGCTGCATTCGCATGACTTTGAGTGGGCAGATCTCGCTCGCGAGTGCCAGCAGCAGGGTGTGAGGAACAAGGAGGCGAATGAGGCGGCGGACGAGCTCGAGTGGCTGCGAGACGCGCCTTCAGCAGCTGCCAAAACCCAATGGGACGTCTTCCACCAGAAAAACAACGGTACGTGACAGCACGTCATTGCCTATTACGTCGCATGCAGCAGCTGATGCTGCGTGTGCTTTCGGAGCAGGAAAGGCGTACAAGCCGCGCAATTACTTGGTCAAGGAGTTTCCGGAGCTGCTGGCAACCCACAGAGTACGTGCAACTGGGTCCCTACTGTCACTACTACTGGGCTAACGCTCTTCTTGTCTCACTGGACCGATCGCCGGCGCAGCATCCAGAGTCGCTGCGAGTGTTAGAGCTCGGCTGTGGTTACGGTAGCGCCATCTTCCCGATCCTGGACGAATGCCCACAGGTCCACGCAAGCGTCTGCGACTTCAGTGCGCATGCTATCTCCATTCTCAAGCAGAATCCTCACTACGACCAGCAGCGCTGTCACGCATTTGTGTGCGACATTACGCAGGAGGAGCTCGACATTGCACCGGAATCCATCGATGTCGTGCTCATGGTTTTCGTGCTATCAGCACTGGCGCCCGACAGCTTTGCGTCGACCATGCGCAAGGTATTCAATGTCTTGCGACCCGGCGGCGTCGTATGCTTCCGTGACTACGGGCTCTACGATCTGGCCATGCGCCGCAACGCCAAGCAGCTGGCGCCGTCGCTATATTATCGCAGCGACGGCACGCTGGCGTACTTCTTCTCGCGCGAAGACCTTGAGCAGCTCTTTGTGCAGCAGACCGGCCTGCGCATGCTGGAGAACGAGTACTGCACCGTGCGTCTGAAGAACCGCAAGAAGAACGTCGTCATGGACCGCGTGTGGCTCCACGCCAAGGCCCAGAAGCCTCAGCTTGAAGCTTCCGGTAATCAAGCCGATTAGACGAGGTTTTATTAGGTAAACAACCGGATTAGATGTGAAAACTGACAAAACACGGTGTGATGATTTTTGCATTCTAAATTACCAAAAGACGGTGCGTTTTATTTTTCGACATCATTGGCCCAATCCGGTGGTGCTGGGGTAAAAAGTAAGCGGATCCGTAAAAAATCGTATTTACGCGCGTTGCTGCGTTTTTTGCTCGGCCCTTCAACCGCCAAAAAGCTCCATTTGCCAGACGTGCTGCTCAAGGAGAAAGCAGCGCAGGACCTTCGGAACCGCCAGTCGCAAACGAGCCTCCAGCAGCCAACGCGGAACCATGTGGCGTCGATCGGTTGCGGCCTCAGCCCGTGCCATGCGTGTGCGTGTCAATGCGCACAAGAACCTGCAGCAGCAGCGCTTCCTGTCTGCAGCGTCGCTCTCACCTGAAGAGCTCGAGATACTCAACGAGCCGCGTGAGGCAATGGACTACGATGTCGTCCTGGTACGTTGGAGTTGTTATGCCACTAGTGATAGGGAGAGGCTGCGGTCAAGACAAACAGCTCACAATGCGTCGAAATTCGGTGATGGTTGCTTTAGGTTGGCGCGGGACCGGCCTCGCTGGCGGCGGCGATCCGGCTCAAGCAGCTGTCGAACGAGAAGGGAACGGACCTCTCGGTCTGCGTGGTCGAGAAAGGCGCGGAGGTTGGCTCGCATATTGTCTCGGGTACGTGCGGATCTTGTTGAAACGCAAAGTCGGCGGAAGATACTGAAACGTTGTCGCTGCGTGTTTTTGCGCCGTTCTTGCGTCGAAGGCAACGTGTTTGAGCCGCGTGCGCTGGATGAGCTGCTGCCCAACTGGAAGGAGCTGGATGCGCCGATCAAGACGCCCGTGACCGACGATGCGTTCATATTTCTGTCCGAGACCAAGTCGCTGCAGTTGCCGCACTTTTTACTGCCCCAGGAACAGGTTTGTCAGTCGAATCTGAAGCAGTCTTAATGTCTGCTTGGCAAAGAGCCGCGGTGTCTCACACGGTCTCTCTATCTTGATTTGCTTGGCAGCATAATCACGGCAACTACGTGATCAGTCTCAGCAAGCTCGTGCGCTGGCTCGGCGAGCAGGCAGAAGAGGCTGGCGTGGAAATCTACCCAGGCTTCTCGGCTGCTGAAGTGCTCTATCGTGAAGACGGATCTGTCGGTGGCATTGCGACACGCGATGTTGGTCTGGAAAAAGACGGTCGACCCAAGAGCACGTTTGCTCGCGGCATGGAGCTGCGTGCGCGCGTGGTACGTGGCCATTACGACAGTCTGCATGAGTCGGTAGTGCTGATGTGGCTACTTTTGTATGTGTAGACGCTCTTTGGTGAAGGCTGCCGCGGTTCTTGCAGCGAGGAAGTCATGAAGAAGTTCAATCTTCGTGAAGGCGTGCAGCCCCAGACGTACGGCATCGGTGTCAAGGAGGTGTGGAAGATCCCGTCGGACAAGCACCGCCCTGGTCACGTGCAACACACTTTGGGCTGGCCTTTGCAGTCGACGGCCATGGAAAAGACTTTCGGGGGATCATTTTTGTACCACATGGAAGACGACTTGGTGCAGATCGGTATGGTCGTGGGTCTCGATTACGAAAATCCATACATCAACCCGTAAGTACCAATCACTTGACGAATAATCGTATTAAACGATCGATCTAAACGGCCACTTCGTCGCGTTTGTAGGTATGAAGAATTCCAGCGCTTCAAGACTCACCCTGTGATCAAGGAGACCTTGGAAGGTGGTGAATGCGTCGCTTACGGTGCTCGTTGCCTGAACGAGGGTGGATACCACGCAATTCCTAAGCTGAGCTTCCCTGGTGGCGCTTTGATTGGTTGCTCGGCTGGCTTCTTGAACAGCGTCAAGATCAAGGGCACCCATACGGCCATGAAATCGGGTATGCTTGCTGCTGAGGCTGCCTATGAAGCTCTCGTGGGCTCTGGCCTCGAGCCTGTTGCCAGCACTGGTGAGATCAACACTGAAGAACCGGCTGCCGACATTACGAGCTACGAAACGGCCGTGGAGTCATCGTGGATTGCTGAAGAGCTGAAGCGCGTGCGAAACGTTCACGCTGGTTTCCACAACGGTATTCTTCCTGGCCTTCTTCATGCTGGATTGACTTGCCATGTAACTAAGGGCCGTGAGCCCTGGACGATTCCGAACACAGTTCCGGATTCGGCCAAGACCAAGCCCGCGAGCGAGTTTAGCCCCATTGAGTACCCAAAGCCAGACGGCAAGCTGACTTTCGATCTGCTGTCGAACCTGCAACGCAGTGGCACGAACCACGCTGACCAACCTTCGCATCTGCGTATCAAGCCTGAACTTGCTGATGTGCCATCGAAGGAATCATTCCCGATCTACGCTGGCCCTGAGCAGCGCTTCTGCCCCGCTCGAGTGTACGAATACACGGACGGCAGTGAAGCCGATGGTGTGCCCCAGCTTGTGATTAACGCGCAGAACTGCGTGCACTGCAAGTGCTGCTCGATCAAGATGCCCAAGGAATACATCAACTGGACTGTCCCGGAAGGTGGAGGCGGCCCTGCTTAGTAAGTACCCTTGTTTCTGCGCGCTACTGATAAATGATGCGGATGACTAACTTTTAATGTTGCTTTCTCTGTGTTTGTGCAGCGAACTGATGTAAATATGGTGCGGAAAGTGGTAGTGAACTGGCTTCGTGTCTAGATTACGTCCTTCCCCCAGTCGAATGTTTAAGACCAAAATATGAATCTTGTACCAAGACGACCAGTATTTCACGAAATCTTGCTTGTGACTGCCTCACAAATGCCAAGAGAGAGACGTGACCGCAATCCTAAACGGCCTATTGATGAGTTTATCCTAGTATTTTTACCAGCGCTGTCTTCTGTAGGGTCGTGAGATGCTTGGGGAAGCGAATGTCAAACTTCAGCACAAGATCCCCGCGCTCACCTGGTTTACTTGCGATCGGCATGCCTTCGCTCTTGATAATCTTCTCAGCGTTTGGATGAAGCACTTCGTTGCAGGAGATAGCCAATTTGCGACCATCAAGCGTGGGCACTTCAACACAATAGTCCCCCAGAGCTTCACTGAGCTTGAGTTTGGCCTCAAAGACCAGGTTCGTGCCGTCACGCTTGTATAGCGGATGAGCTTTCTGCACGATCTGAAACACAACGTCGCCTGCTTCGTGTGTGCGAGTTTCGTTGCCCTCACGCTCGAAAGTGACCTTCGTGCCTTGCTTCCAACCTGGTTTGACTTTGATTTGGAACGTCTTGGGCTCTTCCGATAGCTCGTCATTCTGGAGCCGCGTGCGATGCACGACGCTGGTGTGCATGGCCCCATTGAAGAGCTCTTCAAGTGTACATTCAAGCGCGACGACAATCGGATCGGCCTTCTCAGCCGTTTTCTTGCGCATTGAAGTGGCAAACGGCAGCGTGTCGCCAAAGCCGAAATCGCAGAACGGATTGTTCGTGCCGAAGAACCTGGCAAAGACGTCCTCCGATGCGCGTTCGTTAAACGCGTAGCCATCGCGCATGTCGCCATTCTCATCGGGCACACCATTACGCAGCCCATCGAAGCCATACTGGTCGAAGATAGCCCGCTTTTGCGGATCGCTCAGCACGTCGTAGGCTTCAGAGATCTCCTGGAACTTATGCTGGGCTTCGGCTAGGTTCGCCTTGTTCTTGTCGGGGTGCCATTTCATGGCCAGCTTGCGGTATCTGCGTCAACCAGTGCACCAAAGACATGAATTGACAAGCCAGAACACAAACGCCAAGCATTCGAACGTACGCCTTCTTGACCTCATTCTCCGTGGCGCCGCGAGGCAGTTCGAGGATCTCGTAATAGTCCATGGAGCTTGTTCTCCAAAGCGGAAATGAACAGGTGGAAACTAATTCTGGTCTGCAGTGGAATTACGAAACGATCGACAGGAAGACGCATTCTGTCCCAAGGTATTGCGAGGCATTCCCATGCAGCAAGAAATGATATTATAAGAGGAGCTAGCTGGCTTAGAAGTCCCGGTAAAGCAGCAGCATCGAGTCTAGCTGAACGATGGCACGGTCGAGACGGTCAAGTGCACGGCTCAATTTGTCGAACTTGGCCAGATCGTGCGCTTCAACGAGTTGATCCGAGCGAGCAATGAGGTCCTTGTTCTCCTCGGCCTCGAACTTGCGTCGTCGACGCAGCTTGCAGAGAGAGTCCTGGATGCGCTCCGAGAGCGTCTTGTCCATGTGCGGCACGTTCACCGACCAGCAGAAGAGCGTGAAAGCCGGGTTGTGGTCCGCGCGCTTGGGGATCTCCTGCAACTGAACGAGCTCATCGCGGTAGAGCTCGTATAAACGGCGGCGCGTGTCGTTCGATGGCAGCAGCGCGAGTTCGCCGATGGTCTTCTGCTCCAGTTGACGCTTCTCCATGAGTAGCCGTACGATACGAGCGGTCGGAGTGCCGTACTTCTCCTGCAGGAACGAATGCGTGGTCGCCTGCTTCAGAAATTCCACGATCTTCTTCATGTGCACGACGTACTGACCGCCGTCGCCAGGGCGTGCCTGCGTGGGGTCGAACGTCTCGGTCGCGACCTTCATGACCATTCCAGACTTGTCACGGCACATGACCGTGATGTAGTTGAGCAGCAACCGCCAAGTATCCTTCGAGTCCTTGGGTAGTGCCGACTTGACGTCCGGCATCGTAAACAGCTCACGCGCAGTGACAGGGAACGAGGTGGCTTCGTCCTTTTCACGCTCGTGTGGAGACGAGTGCTTGAGCATGGCAGTGACGATCATACCAGCCACGTTGTTGATGTTCTCGGTCGCAAACTTGATGCAGGCCTGGTGGCGCATATCACGCACGAGTTGGTCAGCACCAAAGCGCCACACCAGCGATTGCTCGCCCATGCCCGTCACTCCTTCGCCATCGGCAGCGGCAGCAGCAGCGACAGCCGCAGACACGCCGCGAGTGGGCAGCTTGGCTCGCTTGGCAGTCAGCTTGCGCTTCTTCGTTGTCGAGCGTGCGGTCGATCCCTCGGGCTCAAACTCTGCCTCGGATGAGTCGTCCTTCTGACGCGCTTCGTCGGCCTCAAGCATCATCTGCAGTTCAACTGGGATCGTGGAGCCGCTCTTGGCAGCAGTGGACGAGGCTGGTTTCTTTCGCTTGCCGCGCACCGTGATGCCGTCGTCTTCCGGCTTGCCTTTTGTGGCTGTGGTAGCCGGTGCCGGTGCTGTTCCATTCGAGGCCGAACCATTGCTGGTGCCTGGTCTTCGCTCGTCCTGCCCGCGTGTGATACTGAGTGGGAAATCCGGCTGGTCGTCCGGCAGATGCACCGTCAAGTCCAGCGGATGCACGCGCGCGATGTAGCGCTTCTTGGCCATCTCCACAAATGCATTGCGGATGCGCTCGCGACTCTGCTCGACTACTTGCTCGCTGATCTCGTGGTCCGCAGTGTCATCTTCGCTGCCTTGCTGCTGCTCGTTGTGGATGAATTCGGCTAGACTGTAGGCCATGGCTTCGAGCGATTGGTCCATACGCACGCGGCCATGCACAAGGATCTCCTCCATGATCACTTCGCCCTGCAATAGACGACGCCACATGAGTCTTACTGCCATGAACCACCAGATCAAACGAAGACGAACCTCCACGCCAAAGCCGTTCTTGGCCTGCTCAATGAACATAGGGAAATGCAGACGGTACAAAACCTCCTGCACATTGATCTGCGAGACAAGACAGATGAGAATGCCGGCCATGACACGCATTGGGGGACGAGACGTACATGATACGACACCACGGCGAGCACTGGCGGTGGCGCGGCAGCCACAGGCTTGACAATCAGCATGTTGTGCTGCAGCAGCTTGAGCAGCACACACTTAATCTTTCGCCACGAAGCACAGTTAAGACATGAGCACGCTACACAGACGGAGATACAGGCGCCCAGTTTCTTTCGCGATTACCTCATGCAGAGAGGGTTTGACACCAGTGGTAGCTGCTCGCGCGCGCACGCGGCGTACGATCTCGAGAAACTGGTGTCCTTCTGAGGCCAGAAGCTCGTGCGCGATGCGCTCGGCCATGTCGCCGAAGTCGTCGCGCAGGATGCTGAGCACGAGCGCGCGCTCCGACCGCGTGGCGAAGGCGGAGGCCGTGGTCATCTCTCGGTCGATCCACTGGGCACCAACAAAATAACCAACCGGTGCGTGTGGCAGGTACGAAGTGTACCCGGTATACTCTATTAAGTGCGAATCAGAGGAGGGTACGTGGAGAAATAAATTTCATTACACTAATAATTGGTGACTTTCCTAATGCTGCTACCAACCTTAAAATGTAAAAATGAAGGTGGGGTAGGGGTTGGGGTTTGGTCGGTATAGTGAAATCAAGTCTAAGGTGAGGAGGGTACGTGGAGGGTACGCGTGGTACGGTTGTGAGCCACTATTTGGAGCAGCAGACAACATTACGAAAGGGGAGCGGAGCGGAGGGGAGACGTGGAGGAGGGGGTCCTCTATTGACGTCAGTTACCCACCTTGAGCCATGAAGCGCGAGAAGCTGGAGCAGATCCGGGAGCTGGGCAAAGGCGGGCTGTCCAAGGGCCTAAGCTTCATCCGCAGCGCTGCGGCCTCCAACACGGCGGGGGTCAATGGCGACGCAGCCTCCGCTGAGCTGAGTGTGGCGGCGGCGGCCGATGCCATCGCAGTGGATGCTGCAGTCGCACCTGCGCCGGGGTCCTCCTCTGGCAATGCGCGCATGTCGTACGAGGACCTCGTGGCGCTGAGCATGAAGCTCACGCGCCAGAACAAGCTGATGAAGACACAGTTCCAGCGCATGCACGCGCGCATCCAGGAGTCACAAGTGGTTGAGGCCGACGCCAAGCTGCTGACCACGTTCGTCAGCAACGTGGTCGGCATTGACCTGTTGGCTTGTCAGCGGCTGGAGACCAGCGCCAATGGGGACAAGAGCGACGCGAAGGAAGGTGACGAGGTGGTCGAGCAGGAAGCCGGCAAGATCGAGAGCTCTCTGGATCTGAGACAAATCACGGAGCGGTTCCGCATCGCTGAAGCGCTCAAGAGCCAGGAACATCGGCAGCTGGTCGAGCGCCTGCACGCCGAGATCGCGCAATTGCGGTCCTGTGTGTCGTCCCCTTTGGCTGCTAACGAGGCCCCAGTGGCAGCGCTGAACGCTGCGTACGACGACATTGACCTGCTCAAGAGCCCCGTAGCCAAGGCGCCACCGGCTGTGGTGTTCGCCACGCTGGATGAGGAGAGCAGCAAGGCTGCGCAGCAGATCGCTGAGCTCACTGTAAAGCTAGCAACTGCGACGACGCGATTCAGCGAGCTCGAGACGCAGATGCAAGCCAGTGCGGCTGAGAACCAGCGCACGAGCGAGCAACTAGCGCAGCAGCAAGAGCTCGTGCATGAGATCTCGCTGGAAAAGCACGCGCTGGAGCAGCAGCTGAGTGAACTGAGAGCAGTGCAGGCTGACTCGGAGAAGTCCTGGCAGCAGAGCCAGCGACTGCTGCAAGAGATGACGGCCAAGCTGGAGCAGGCTGAAAGCGCAGTGCTGAAGCTCCAGACTGAACGGGAATCAGCTGCCGCAAGTGAAGAAGCAACCTCTTCTCCAGTGGTCATCAACTTGGCGCCTGAGAATGATGAGACTCCTGTCGAGCCAGAAGACAAGGACGCTGCTGAGCTGCTGGCCAAGCTGCAGACTCTAGAAGCGTCAGTCGCGACTCTGCAGATAGAAAACGACGCGCTGCGAGCAGAGAACGCGAGCTCGCCGCATGAAGCTGAGAGCAGCGAAAGAGAGTTCGTCGCGCTCTTACAGCAGCTAGAAGCCGTGAAGCTGGAGCATGCGGAATGCGATCATACCATCCGAACGCTACGAGGTGCGTTCCTTACAGGCTTTCGGAGCCAAAATCTGTCTTGATGCTGATGCCTTTGCTCACTACAGAGAAACTCCAGCAGATGGAGGAAGCGCTGCGTGGTGCACAAAATGACTCAGAGCAGAGCAGCTCACTGGTGGCGTCAACGAAAGAAGCCATGGCTCGACTGGCGACCGAAGTAGAATGCCAATTGGAAGAGCGTGAAGCGTCTGCGCGCCAGCGAACAACCCTTGAGCAGGAAATTCAGAAGCTGTCTGCTGCGAAGGACGCGCTGGAAGAAGAGCTCGGTGTTCTGCGGCAGACCACGAAAGAGAATCTGGAATCGACGTTGGCTGAAGTCGAAGCGCAACGCAAGCAATTCGATGCGGCAGTTGCCGAGAAACTGGAGCTTGAGAAGCGAATGAACCAAGAGCGCGAGTACGTCAAGGTGAAAATCGATGAGCTTGTGGCGCAAATCGGCACTGAGCGTCAGAAGGTCGAGGAGTTGGCGTCTGCGTTGCGAGAAAAGGACAAGCAGATGCAGAAGATGGCAAGCTCTCAATCGACCATGACCTCACAGATGATGGAGCTGGAGAAGCAAGTGTCTTCCATGGAGAGCGATCTGCAAATGGCCGCGGAGGGGCTTGAAGCGCATGCCACGCGCGCAGAGCAGAGCGAGTTGCGGCGCCAGGAGGCCGAGGGCAAGATGACCAACATGAAGCTGAAAATGGATTCAATGCGTGATGAGCATCGCAGCGACTTTGAAATGCTGCAGCAAGAGAAAAACGCCGAGATTGAGCGCGTGAAACAAGACAGAAGCGCGATTGCGCAGAAGCTGGCGAATGTGGATGCGGAAAACTCTGCGCTGCAGACAAAGTACCGCAACCTAGAAGGCGATCTGGCGGATGAACGCAAGCGCCTCACTGAACTTGAAACTCGATTTGCGAGACAGACCACTGAGCTTGGGAACATGAGTATCGACTTGGCCGAAACGAAGAAAGCGCTCTCTGACCGCATGGCTCTCGCGACGCGGTTGCAGACTGAAAACATGGGGATCGCTGGCAAGCAGGCCGAGCAGGCTGCACTGATTGAAAATGCTCTGCGTGAAGCCAGCGCGTGTCGTGTCGCTCAGCACGAAGCAGAAGCCAAGATGCGAGCTGCGGTCGCTGAGATGGAGCGTCTGAAAAAGACAAAAGAAGATACAGTGGCAGAGATGGCCAGGATGCAGGGCGAGATGACGAAGCAGCAGGAGCAGGTGAAAGCTGACGAGGCTCTTGCAGTTGTCAAGCTCCAAGCGGTAGTGGACGCTGAAAAGGAGAGTTTCAAGAAGGACCTCGAGCGGGTCGAAGCGGAAAGCAAGCACAAGTCCAAGCTGGCACTTCAAGTGGTGCTGGAAAAAGAAGCAGAAATCGGGCGGCTCTCTCGGCGTCTGGCTGAGCTGGAAGAAGAAGTGCGCACTGGAGACGCCGACAGCCGCAAGATCTTTGAGTTTGCTCAAATGCAGGCGAATCGCGAGGCCGAAGCGCGAGCTCTAGGCATGCAGATGGAAGAACTCACGCAGAAGCTCGAGACCTCGTACGATGCGATCCGCCAATTGGAGCAGGAGAAGGTTCGGCTGGAGGAAGAACTAACAGCCATGATGCAGACCCAGCGTCGCGAGGGTGTCAATATGGAATACCTGAAGAATGTCGTGGTGCAATACATGTCGTTCCGTCCGGGGTCTTCACAGCAGGCCCGCCTCGTGCCTGTGCTGACCACACTGCTCCAGTTCTCATCAACGGACATGGCAGAGATCAAGGAGGCCACTGCCAATCGCCGTAGCAGTTGGGGCGCGTGGGGCTCGGAGAAGAAAGAATACAAGTCTATCACGGGAGGAACTCCACCCCGCCCAACACCAACGGCCTCGAGTGCGTCACGGACCGGCTCGGGAAGTGCGCTGCCGTCGTTTTCGGGTACCCCGTTTGAGTCCCCGTCCAACTCGCGTACGTCCAGTTTCACGCTTCCACAGCCTTTGGATGGCAACAGCACCCCCAATGGTTCGTACAGACCACAATCAACACGCGAAAGCGCCGACTTTTGAGGCAGCAGCATAGAAAATAGTACTGTAGCGAAGCCGAACATGGAGGGATTTTGTGTTTGTTTAGATGCCCCTGGGCAGCCCACAGAGTTTATCGAGCTCTTGAGCTGCGCATTTACTTAGTTGTTCACCGCTGACTCATTTTTCTATTCATAATGAGCTCCGACGTTCGTCTGCGAATCAAAGAGACAACATTAGTAAGACTGCAGGAAACCAGCAGGATCCAATGGACTACAAACCTTCTCGCTGCATCTTGTCGAGACATGCGCTTTGATACTCCGTCGGACGACGCCGACCGGCTTAGAGGATTAGTGGAGGGCAGAGGAGTAGTCATCATGAAGCTCTGGTGGCGCGATAATGACGCCACGCGGTTGACACTTCCCCAGAGGCCAGTGGCTGCGTTCTTCTTGAGCTCGAGTTTACCGTTGCAAGAACACAGCAAACGCATCCACTCAAGGCAATAGTCTGCGTCACACAAGAGAGTTTCGTCAGTGATAGAGACTCACAATAGAGCGATCGTGGATCGTACCTTCTGAGTCGCATTTGATCACCATTTGCTCTTGCGTTGGAGGAAGAGCGCCATTGAAAGAATTCGCAAGAGATGTGGTTGTAGCGACTGGTGACGAGTTCAACGTGATCACACAAGCTGATTTAGAACTGATCTCAGCTTCTTCAGCTTCGTTGCATGAACGAACTTCGGCAATGTCTTTGGCTGCAAACGAGCCCAGAATGTCCGGCTCTTCATCATACAAATGCAGAGCGAGCGAGAGAATGAGCACACGAGAGCTTGTGAGAACGAAATACTTGGGGATCCATTTGCGGCCATCCCACTCTTGCAGGTTTGCGGACGAGACTACAGCCGACTCGATCTGCATTCGAAGCAATTCTTCGTTGTCTTTGTGGGTGGAGAATGTGCTGCCACGGCTGATAAACACGCCTGCACCGAGTGCATCTTTATCCATGCCCGATTCCAATTGACCGTACGCACGCTTAACCTCCACGAGCGAATCGTGCCACATGACAGCCTCGTCATCCGTGCACGGGATGAGAATCACGCTCACATCGGAACCCAAGATCAACTCCACTGCGTTTTCCGGTGCGTTCACGTAGGCAAACCGCACTTCCGTCAAAGCACGGCAGTCGATCACACCGTACCGAATCGAACTTGCTTCATCAGCCAGAATCTCGTGCTTGTAAATCGACAATTCGTATCCCCACTGCACAAAATAGCGCAGACGGATACGCTCTTCGCTTGAAGTGCGGTAATACAGCCATCCGCTAGAGCTGAACGCAGGCTTCGGCTGCTCCACTTCTCCTCCGTCAATACTGGAATTTCGCGTAGAGTTGTCAAACTCGCACGTCTTCAGTAGCTCCTTTGGTAGCACTTGGATCGGCTCCAAGGGCGAAAGCGTAGCATTTGCCTTGACCGACATGGAGTTTGTGCAGCAATCGTAGATGGCGTGCGCCCAATCAAGCAACTCTGGTTCGGTATCGAAGGCCAGCAGGAAGGCATAAAAATCACCAACTTGGGAGCTTGCCTCTACCGCCTTGGGAATCGCAAAACTGATCTCCAGCTGATAGAAATCAGCTTCGTCCTTGCTTCGTGTGCACACTTTCGTCATTCGCAGGTGGTAAATACAAGGCAACGAAATCATACCGAGCGGCCGACCGCCAGGCTCTGTGAAGAACAGCAGCTGATGGTTTCGCAAAGAGCAATACCGCCGCCGGAAAATCTGGTACAGGCGATCCAGCTTCCAGACCCAGGCTTCCTTCGGTGGTGTGCTGACCCAAGAATGCAAACTTGACGCCTTTTTCAGGATTAGACCACCACACGAACACATCACGAGCATCCACCGCTTTGCGTACTTCGCGCTCTCGGCGATTAATTGTACTTCAACCTCGCCCTTGACTTTGACCACAAAGCTGCCAGCATCCACGCCGTCTGAATGCACTTCTTCAATCTCCTTGAGCGAGATCGCGTCCAGTGCATCGCCCCACTCGTTATCGTAGTCGTCTTCGTTTGCGTAATAGCTGAACACGCCATCTGAGATTGTTGCAAACACCAGCATCCCCGACACTTGCAGCATACCCGAGAACTCAGTCACAGTCAACAGTGTTGCCATGATATTCGCAGCACCATCGTTGCGATCATCCTGCAGTTCTTTGCCGTTGTCCATGCTTTGGCTAACCATGAGTTCCTCGTCTGCTTCTGGGATAGCGCTCATCAGTCCTGCATTCTTCATGGCCAGAATCTTTTCCTTGGTAGAGAATCGAGGACCATCAGCGAAATTGATGCCAGCGTCGTCATAGTAATAGTCCGAGATCCAAATCAGTGTCGACAACCACGTCTCTTTCTGGGCGTACGTTTCTGCTACAAGCTAATTACATAGAAGATCATGAGTAACAACAGCGAGTGTGTCTGCTCAGCAATACATGACCGTACCATCCACACAATGTCGTCCTTTGTGGTCAATCGGATCGTAAAATCGAGGTTTTCTAGGTACCCGGACTCAGCCTCTCGAACGTCCTTGATTGTTCGCAGGTCCAGCATGCTGGCGTACGAGTGCAGACTCTCACTATCGTGCACTTCGTACTTGAACAGAAGAAGCTCATGCTCCTTGAGCACGACGAAGCGAGGATGGTAGGCCGTAAAGCCGCTTGTCTGTGGCTTCTTGACGTAGAACCAGCCTTTGGTCGCGGTATTCAGCGTCACATCTTTCAAACTGCGAAAGAGAGGCGGAGTCACTTGGATATTCGGATCCACATATTTCGATCTGTTGAGCATCAATCGCGAGTGGGCCGGACGACTCACTGGCATATCGGACGACCGCGCGCCAGGATACGCATTGCTGTTGCTGCGCGAAGCTCGTCTAGTGACCGAAGACAGATCGTACTCTTGGCCCGTGAGTCGCTTTGCTTCCTGTCCGATGCAGATGCCCCACTTCATCATCTTCTCGTGCGTATCGAAGCATAGAACGAACGAACGGCGGTACTTTTGCACGGCTCCTTGCACTAGAACGCCGAGTTCCAGCCGCCAGGGCATACTCTCTTCCGTCATTTCGCTGTTGTTGTTTTCCGACATGTCACTCCACGACACAGAGCTCGTGGCGCTTGTTCGCACGAACGAATTCTTCTTCGAGAGCCCGTCCGTGACCTGACTGGGCACAATGCCGACAATGCAGTCGCAGCGGAGGATTCCGATCGGCCGCAAACGGCTTGCTGCAAAGTCCTTGTTCATGTAGTACATGAGCTTTCCGTCCTCCAGCAGCATCATGCGATGCACTGCGAACGTGGGCACGAGGTCACCCATCTTGCCCACGTCGTCTTCCAGGATCTTGCGAGGCTCCAGCGCCGGATGAAACTCGACGACCGCGATCGGATGCACCGGAATTGACAGTTGCTTGGCCTTGGCAGAAAACAGCGGCGAGTTCTTGAGCAGATCGACCCACTGGATCATGTCCTGTCGGTCTTTCGTGTAGAACGTGAAGATGCTGCGCGTGCCTTCCAGCGTGACGCCCCACTGCTTGGGGTGGCACTGTGTGAGCGCAGACACGACCTCACGCGAGTCGTTCGTGGGTCGGATGTCCATGATGTCTTCCATTGGGATCGTCATGCAAGGCTCATCCACTCGGCCGCCCTGCATGCTGGGCTTAAACAGCCGCAAGCGATCGCCATTGAGCTGCAGCATGCGTATGCGGTACCGGTGGGCAGCAGGCTCCTTCGCGAGCACCCAGCCTTCGGCTACACGGTTCGTCTCAGTCGGCGTCTGGTGCTCGATGCGCGAGAAGCGCAGCGTGAGCGGTCGGCCAGCCGAGCCCAGCATCTCGATGGCCTGCTTGAACTCGATGTTGGTGAAGTAGTTGCTGTTGATTGAGATGAGGATGTCGCCCACGCGGATGGCGCCCGAGGCCTCGGCCGGGCCCATGGCGTTGCCGTCGCGTGGGTCTTCGAAGCCGCAGACCATGACTTCGTCGTCGACTGTGCCGCGCAGGATCAGATGCAGCGGGCCGGGCTGGTCAAACGTCACAGTGATGATCTTCTCCTTGAAATCGTCGCTCTGTCCCTTGCCGTCCGGGTCGTCCGCCAGGCCTGACGTCATGCGCATGCCGTTGGCGTCCGTGAAGCGCGAGCCCTGCGTCAAGGCTGCCGTCTTTCGCGCGATGGCGGTCGGCCGCGGGATCACGGAACTGCCGCGGATGATCGTGGACTCGGGCCGCTGCATGAGCTTGGGCTTGTACTCGCCACGCAACTACAGATCCAGCACAGCCGTCAGTGGACTCAAGAGACTGCTACAAGCCTAGCAAAGCACGCACCACAAGCGTGAGCACTGTGGCCCAGCGCACCATGTCCTCTCGGTTGTTGCCGGCGATCGTGTAAATGCGATCAGCGCAGACCTGTAGACACACAGAGCTGAGCTACGATCATTCAGTTCTACTTCTTCCACAGGAAACGCACCAGATCCAGCGCGTGTTCGGGCGCGTCAGCGACACTGGACGGCAGCACAGCGTTCACGGATGCGAGATGAATCGCGCCGAGCTCCTGCTCCTCAGCCTCACTCTTGAAGTAGCGCAGGATCATGCCGTCCAGCACGAACCAGCGCGAGCGGTATGTGCTGCCCGGCAGATGCAGCCGCAGCACGCGCGAACTGTTGAGCTTCTTGCCACCGGCGCCAACGTGTTGTGCCTTGCGCTTGAAGTCGGGCTTCTGCAGATAGCCCTTGGGGTTCTCGAGCCAGTCGGAGTGGATGGCGCCCGTGATCTGCATCTGGTGCACCTCGCGCGAGAGCTTTTCGTACGCGTTCTCCGTCGCGCCGCCAGGGTCGCGCGGCCCGCCGCTCGCGCCCAGATCCGTCGCCATGGTCTCGTGCTCTGTGGGCAATTGAAAAGCGAAAGGAGTGAGGTGGCTTCTTGCTCCGAATACAAGCCCCCCTTTCCTCCCCTTCCCTTGCGGTCCTCTCCCCTCCCCTTTTGCAACCCAAAAGTGACAAAACGGGCACTTGCAATGGAACGACAACCACACTGGACCTCGCGAATTTTATTAAACAAAGATGGAATTCACAATAATGAGTAGCAATGTCAGGGATAATCACACGAAAAGGATGTACAAACCAATTATTTGCGAAAATAGCCGTGCTACAGGCGATGGCTACAGTCTCCATGTTCACTCCAACGCCACCAGCTCGATGGCTTCAGCGACAGCCGTATGCATAGGACGCATGGGCATTGCTTTCTCCGATTGAGATGCAACCATAGATGCAGAGGCCGGGAACGGCCGTAGAACGCGCTGCTTGCCGATGAGATGCAGCATAAACGAGCGTCGCTCGTTCACACCGTTCGTGAAAATGATCTCGTACAGGCCTGGATACATGATCAGGTCTCCGTTCTCATCGCACAGGCCGAGCGTGAATGGATCCACCGTAAACGTCATCTGTTTGCTTTCGTTCGGCTTGAGAGTCACGCGTTTGTACACGAACAACTGCTGATTCAGTAGCAGCGCAGAACCTGTAGCGTCAGTGCTAAGGGGGCGGAAGAAGCCGAAGACCACTTCGTCGCCAGTCCGCGTGCCGGTATTGCGGACTGAGATGTCGAATGTCGCGTTGTGCGGAGCCTCTAGGATCTTCGGGATTCCCGTCGTCTCGCCATCCGCAGCGTCCAGCGTGAACGTCGTGTAGCTGAGACCCCAGCCGAATGGGAACACAGGCACCTCCTTAAAGTAGCGGTAGGACCGGCCTGGGTAATCCGTCATGCTCATGCTCTTCATCTTGACAGAGTCTACGTAGTTAGAGCGGTACATCGTCACGGGAAGCTTGCCGCCAGGATTGTAGTCGCCAAAGAGAACATCCGCGACTGCTTTCGCGCCGTAAAAGCCCGGGTAGAAGGCCTCGACCAGACTGTCCGTGTACAGAATGATCTCTTCAGTGCCAACGATGCCGCCGTTGAAAAGCACGACAACCATGGGCTTGCCAATCTTGCGAATGTGCTTGAGCAGCTGCAGTTGGATGCTGGGAAGATTAATGTTGTCGCGGTCGTAGGACTCACGCTCGATGGTTGTGTCGATGCCAACGAAGAGCACCACAACGTCCGCGGTCTTGGCAATCGCCGCAGCTTCAGCGAATCCGGTCGTTGAGGTGTCATTCATACCGCAACCACGCGCTTTGGTCGTGAATTGGGCGCCATTGGCAGCCTGGATAGCTTCAAATGGAGTCTGCACACAGCCCAGCTCCTTGTAGTCGCCATGACAGATCTGGCCGTAGTAATTGCCCATGATCCCTTCGCGCGATAACGCATGTGGTCCAATGACAGCCACTTGGGTGCCCTTGCGCAATGGCAGCGTCTGGTTGAGGTTCTGTAGCAGCACGAGCGACTTGCGCGCAGTCTCAAGCGCCAGCGCCTGGGACGATGGCTTGTTCACTTCACTTGGCGCTACATGCCAGTACGGCTGGTCTTCGATTGGGTCCAGTAGACCCAACTCAAACCGAAGCATTAGCGTTCGTCGAATGGCGTCGTCCAAGTACTTTTCTTCCAGCTTCTTGCTGTTCACAAGCTTCTCGAGGCATTCTTCGTACACACTGCCGCTGTTAATATCTGTGCCGCTCTTGAGCGCCTTCATACCGGCCTCGCACAGCGACTTGGTGTAGTGATGGTTGTCAAAGATGCCGCGGATCGCGCCGGAATCGCTCGTGATGTAGCCTTCGTAGCCCAGATCGTTGCGCAAAACAGCCGTCATGTTGTCATTCGAGCACATGGGGACGCCGTTGAGCGCGTTGTAGGAGCACATGACGCCCTTGGCCTTGCCGTCCACCACGGCCGTGCGAAAGGCCGGGAAGTAGGTATCCGCGAAGTCATATCTGGACACGATCGCGTTGAACTGCTGACGATCCACGCCGCCGTAGTTCTCGTACGAGTACGCCATCCAGTGCTTGAGCGTCACGACTGCCTGGAGATACTTGGGATCCTTGCCTTCCTGCAGGCCACGCGTGTAGGCCACGCCATAGAGCGAGTTTACCAGCGGGTCTTCAGACGGCGTCTCCATGTTACGACCCCAGCGAGGGTCTCTGTTGATGTTGATATTGGGCGACCAGCAATCCAGGCCCAGATGCGGCCCGGCTTTGTAGTTCTCACGCGCGCCTTCAAGCCAGAGTGCACGCAGCTCCCATCCGATGACCTGCGCCATGTCGTACGCTGCCTGCGGGTCGAAGATCGCACCAAAGTTGACCGGATTGGGGAACGACGTGGCGCAATTGGTGCCGCAAGTGGATTGCACGCCATGGACGCAGTTGGCGCCCCAGTTGTACTCTGGCAGGCCAATGTCGGGCACACTTCCGCGCGGACTGGCGCGCGCTGTGAGCATGAGCACCTTTTCATGCAGCGAAATGCGCGCGAGCAGATCGGCCACACGCTCGGACGTGCTGAGCGACGTGTTACAGAAGGGCAGACTGGTGAAGTTGCCCTCGCAAGCGCGGGGGATCTCTGCCTGCACTTGCGAGAGCGCCGTCGCCAAGAGCGCCACCAGGACCCGCATTCTCGCTTCTCCTGATTCGTCGATCTTTGAAGTTGGGAAAGGAGAGCGTGCGTAGACACTCTGTCATTGGCTGAAATTACTGAATATGACGATGTTTTAGCCAATCATAAATGGGTGAGAAAACGAAGCGGCATCTTTGCGGCATTTCAAGATGTGGCGCACAAGTCACATGCGTGGGTCCATGGCGCAGGTGCGTCGCTGTGCGCACAGGCGAATGCAGAGCGCAGACAAGAGCTCCATGATCTGCAGATTGGCTTCTCGTGCTTCTGCTGCTGCTGCTGCTGCTGGCAGTGGAGCTGCTTTACGAGAGCAGCCGACGGCCGATGACCAGCACTTTCGGCTGCCCAAAAGGTGCCAAGGATGCTGCACAAAGGCACTTGTCTTTACTCATGCAGTCTGCTTGCTCCATGCCAATCCTGTAGCTTTGTGAGTGCGTTCCAGGACCGACCGCCGCGCTTTGGGTTCAATGGACTGGGAGAGCTTGTGTACCTACGCACGTACTCCCGCGTGAAGGCTGATGGCACCAAGGAGCGCTGGCACGAGACGGTCGAGCGTGTCGTGAATGGCACGTTTTCTATGCAGCTGGCGCATTTAAAGACACTCCCAGTAAATGAAACGCACGCCATCGAGACTCAAGACATGATGGAAGACGCCAAGGAGATGTACACGCGAATCTTCGAGATGAAGTTCCTGCCACCGGGGCGCGGGCTCTGGGCCATGGGCACGCCCATCGCAGAAGAGCGCAAGCTCTTTGCAGCGCTCAACAACTGCGCTTTTGTATCGACCCAAGACATCGCACGCTGTGGGGGTTCCCCCGCGGAGCCGTTCTGCTTCCTCATGGAGGCGTCGATGCTAGGCGTTGGTGTGGGCTTCGACACCAAGGGCGCTCAACAGATCACGATTCAAGGCTGCGATAATGAAGCTCCGCTGAGTGATTACCAGATTCCAGACTCCCGAGAGGGATGGGTCGAGTCCACGCGCGTGTTGCTGGAAGCTCATTTCCACCATAAAGCCCGTATGCGCTTTGACTACTCGCTCATTCGTCCTGCAGGAAGTCCCATTCGGGGCTTTGGCGGAGTCACCTCCGGCCCTGCGTCCTTGCAGAAGCTGCATGCTTCGCTGGACCAGCTCTTGAGTCCGCACGGTGGGAAACCATTGACTGCACGCCTGATTGTGGATATCATGAACCTCATGGGCGTTTGCGTGGTCTCGGGTAACGTCCGTCGTACTGCGGAGATCGCGTTTGGCGACTACAAAGACGAAGAGTACATCGCGCTCAAGGACTACAACGTGAACCCTGATCGCGCGGCATTCGGCTGGACTTCAAACAACAGCGTATTGGCCGATATCGGAATGGACTACGCGTCGATTACGAGACGTATCGCACTCAATGGCGAGCCTGGGCTTGCGTGGCTCTCCAACATGCGCCAGTATGGACGCATGAACGGCGTGCGCGACGATCGCGACGCAAAGGCCGCTGGTGGAAACCCGTGTCTGGAGCAAACACTAGAGTCATATGAGATGTGCTGTCTCGTGGAGACGTTCCCCAATACGCACGAAAGCCTCGAGGACTACAAACGCACGCTCTGGTACGCGTTCATGTATGCCAAGACCGTGACGCTCGGACTCACGCACTGGCCACGCACCAACGAAGTCATGGCGCGGAATCGCCGCATTGGTTGCAGCATGTCGGGCATCGCGCAGTTTATCGCTCATCATGGCCTCGATTCGCTGAAAACGTGGTGCGAAGAAGGGTACGAAGCGATCCAGAGGTACGATTGCGCGCTCTCGTCGCAGTTTGCGGTACCAAAGTCCATTAAAACGACGAGCATCAAGCCCAGCGGCACGGTCTCGCTACTCGCGGGGGCTACACCGGGCATGCACTACCCCGAGAGTCGCTACTACATTCGCCGCGTGCGTCTGGACCGCCAGTCGGAATTGTTGCCGGCTCTAGAGGCCGCTGGGTTCCCAATTGAACCAGCGGCGGAGGCGCCAGACGCGACAGTTGTGATCTCGATCCCGATCGACGTGGGCGACGGCGTACGGACGCTGGACCAAGTGTCGGCCTGGGAGCAAATGGCACTCGCAAGCTTTCTGCAACGGTACTGGGCGGACAACCAGGTGAGCTGCACCGTGACGTTTGATCCGAATCACGACGGTCCGCAAGAGCTCGAAAAGATGCTCGAGTTCTTCCAGTACCAGCTCAAGGGCATCAGCATGCTGCCGAAGATGGCGCATGGCGCCTACGCTCAGATGCCCTACGAAGAGATCGATGGGACAACGTATCTGGCCATGACGAACACACTGGCGCCGCTGGTGTTTGGTGCCGGGATTCACGCGGGCGAGAATGATGTGGCGCCGGTGCCAGACCTGTTTTGTGACGCTTGTCAGGAAGAAGATTCATAGACTTGCATAGCGAGGAACGTTTAGAGACCAAAGCGCCTTTTTGATCAGCTAACAGACATGACGAATCTGAACAGCTGCACTTGAGACAAAATCGTATAGGACTCACCCGGAACAGAGCGGTCGCCAATCGATGCCTCAGCCTTGGCGGATCCGAAATGATTCAGCCCACTCTCTCATCCATTGATCCCAGTGAAGGAGCAGCAGGTAGAATCGACAGCCCAAGTCAGCTTGGATGGCTCAAGTGCATTGTCCTACGACTAAGTCGTACAGGATGCAGTGCTTGGTCACCCCTGGGAAAATCCAATGCCGGTGCGTCCGTCTCAGCTCCATTTGTGGCTGTAGAGGCTTCAGAACGCACAGAGACGGGGATTTGGCCGTACTGAACCCTTTGACCCGTCTGAAGCTATTATGACGAATCTCTCTCGCCATAATTCAACCTGACTCCTCTCGCACACGCAGGATGAAGAGCCTGTCGATGCTGCTGCTGCTGACGGCAGTGGCGCTGCTGCAGTCTCAGGTGCAGGCAGAGATCCCTCGCGCCTGCACCGACAAGACCCAGAACCTGCCGTTCTGCAATACGACGCTCAGCACTAGCAACCGCGTGAACGATGTGATCTCTAGACTCACACTTCCTGAGAAGGTACTCCTGCTGGTTGCTCGCGCCAGTCCCCGAGGCGCTGTGCCCAAGATTGGCCTGCCGGAGTACAACTGGGGCGCCAACTGTGTGCATGGCGTGCAGTCCACTTGCGGCACCAATTGCGCCACGTCGTTCCCGAATCCAGTCAACTTTGGCGCGATCTTTGACCCACAGATCGTGTACGACATGGCCCAGGTCATCGGTCTAGAACTGCGTGCGCTCTGGCTTGAAGGTGCGCGTGAAAACTACAAGGGAGGCCCACATTTGGGTCTGGATTGCTGGTCACCCAACATCAACATCAACAGAGATCCACGATGGGGTCGAGCCATGGAGACACCGTCAGAGGATCCGCTGGTCAACTCGCTCTATGGCGTGGCCTACACGCGTGGTCTTCAGGAAGGCAAACAGGACCCTCGCTATCTCCAGGCAGTCGTGACGCTCAAGCACTGGATGGCCTACTCGTTCGAGCACTACGACGGCATCGACCGCATGGGCTTCAACGCAATCGTGTCCAAGTACGATCTCGTGGACACGTATTTCCCAGCCTTTCGTCGATCGATCGTCGAAGGAAAAGCCAAGGGCATCATGTGTTCGTACAACAGCGTGAACGGCATCCCAATGTGCGCGAACGACAACATGACAGCCATCCTGCGAAACGACTTGGGTTTTGACGGCTACATCAACGGCGACACGGCCGCTATTGAGGCTATCTTCAACAGCCACCATTACACTCCATCATTATGCGATGCCGCTTTAAAAGCCATCGTCAGTGGCACGAATGTCGACAGTGGCATGGCCTACCAGAACTGCCTGCAGCAGCTGGTCGAGTCCAAGCAGCTCGACGTCAAGTACGTGGACGCAGCGCTGCAGAGAACGCTCAAGCTGCGCTTTGAATTAGGACTGTTCGACCCAATTGCCAACCAACCATACTGGCAGGTCAAGCCCAGCGAAGTGAACACGGCATCGTCCCAGGCACTAAGTCTTAATGCCACGCGCAAGTCTCTGATCCTGCTGCAGAACAACAACCAGACGCTGCCGCTGGCTAAAGGCACGCGAGTTGCGGTTATCGGGCCACACTCTCAGTCGCGCGATGGCATTATGGGCAACTACTACGGCCAGATCTGTCACGGAGACTACAAGGAGCTGGGCTGTGTGCAGACCATGTACGAGGCGGTGAAGGCCAAGAATGGAGCTGCTCACACTACTACAACGAATGGCAGCGACATTAACGGAACTTCTACGGCTGGTTTTGCTCAAGCCATTCAGCTCTCGCAGGATGCCGATACCGTTGTTCTGTTCTTGGGGATTGACACGACAATCGAGCGCGAAGCCCACGACAGAGACAACATCGACTTCCCAGCCATTCAACTTCAACTGCTCAAGAAGATCTACGCTCTGGGCAAGCCGACAACTGTCGTGCTGTTCAATGGAGGCATCATGGGCACCGAAGAGGTCGTTCAGTACACAGATAGTCTCATTGAAGCCTTCTATCCTGGATTCTACGGCGCTCAAGCTGTCGCAGACGTTCTCTTTGGTGACTACAATCCAGGCGGCAAGCTGCCTGTGACCATGTACCGCTCCGACTACGTGAACTCTGTGTCCATGATGAGCATGAGCATGACTAAGTATCCTGGACGCACGTATCGCTACTTTAAAGAGAAGTCTGTGTTCCCATTCGGCTGGGGTCTGAGCTACACGTCGTTTGCTTTGACTGCTCCCAATACCAACACATCTGCGGTGCGCACCATTTCCCCGAGCGCCAACACCACGTCGTTTGACATCCAACTGAAGAACAATGGCTCGCGTGCAGGCGGCGAAGTGGTGTTTGGGTTCTTTCGGCCGCTGTCTACCAACACCACGGGCTCGGCCTCACTGCTGAACCACCAGCTTTTCGACTACAAGCGCGTGCATTTGGCCGTGAATGAGAGCGTCGAGCTCCAGTTCAGTGTGAATGAGACCACGCTGGGTCTGTACGACGACGATGGGAACTTCCGCGTGTTCCCAGGCACGTACGAGGTCATCTTCACCAACGGCGTGGACGAGACGATCTCCTTCCACGTGCACGTCAACTCGGAGCTCTTGGTCCGTGGATATCCGTCGTCCGCGGCCACAAGCTTCAGCGCCGGCTCGTCCAGCTCCGAGATAACGCCAGTCAAGTCAGCCGCTTCCAATCCGCTGCCCGTGTCTCTACTGGTCGTGAGCATGGTGCTGGCATTGCTGCTGTGCGTGCGTTAAGCCACATATATGGCGCTAGTTGTTAGAGTTTTTACTAATATGTTCAATATCAAATGCATACAACTACTAACTATTGGAATTAGGTCAATGGGTCATGCTTGGGACGCAGATACAAACACGCAACGCAGACGACCAAGTCCAAGCTTCATATTTCGTTACTGGCGCATCCAAATCAAGGCAAAGAGCATGAAGAGCAGCGCCGGCCAGCCAAAGAGCAGCACGAACAACAGCGAGAGCCACAGCTTGATCTTGCCGAAGCGCATCTGTGGGAACTTCCAGAAAGCAGGGATCACCACGAAGCCCTCAAAGAGAAAGCTGCCAATCCGCCCCAGAGTTGAAGCTGACGAGCCGCCGGATGTTGGCTGCAACGGATCGCGCTCGGACTGCTGCGGCATGCGGCCGCTCTCGAGTGTGGCGAGGCTGGCCATCTTTGGATGACCGGGATTCACGGTCTTGGCGGGCGGCGCGCTCGGCTTGACACGCGGGTCGTCGTCCGGCACGATTTCGCCATTGATGATGTGCACCATGCTCGAATGTTTCTTCGCTTTTGCAGAATGGCCGCACTAAGTTCGCTTTGTAACGAATGAAATTAAGTTCGACTTCGGTCGGGCTTCTTAAAAAATCTTCTTTTATTCGTTAAGTTCGTGTCTACAAACACAAACACGAAGCAAGGTCATGGGCAACGAGAGTTCGGTGCCGCTGCCGGACGGCGACGAGGAGCTAGAACCGTTCATGGACGCGCTCTACTGCGGATTCCGGGTGCTGGGCATCCAGGACCAGTCTCCAGCTGCCAAGGCCGGGTTTGTGTCCTTCCTAGACTTCATTTTGGAGGCCAACGGCATCCGACTGGTGAGCTAGATCCACGTAGCTGCATTGGTGGATGGATCGTGCTGACAGCAATGCGCACAGGACACAAAAGACTCGACATTGATGGAGCTCATTGCACAGAATGAGGAGACGCCCATGGCGCTCAAAGTGTACAACATCAAGTCTCAGACAACACGCGGTGCGTCGTTTTCGAATGGCTTTGGGTTGAACGAGCTCTTGGGGCTGATTGTGGCTGCTGCTGCTGCTTTGTGCAGATGTCGTACTGACTCCAAGCCGCAAATGGGCTGGAAAGGGACTACTCGGCGTCACCATTCGGTTCGATTCGTACGAAGGCGCGGAAGACCAATTGCTGCATGTGCTGGTAAGTCATCATGCAGCGAAGAGCTATCTTGAAGCTGATTGTTCTGTGTGGAAATAGCATGTTACGCCAGCATCACCGGCCGCTTGCGCTGGTCTGCAGGCTGATACAGACTACTTACTGGGTACACCTGAGCGATTATTGCGCAATGCGGAGGATCTTCACGACGTTCTACTGGACTCGCTCGAGGATTCGTTCCAGTGTTATGTGTACAAGTAAGTGCCAATTCACGCACACTTGGTGGCATCCGTCTGACGCGTCTAATCAATCGTAGTACTATGACTGATCAAGTGCGGATCGTATCCATCGCACCAAGCGAGCACTGGGGTGGAGACGGCGTGTTGGGCGCAGAAGTCGCGCATGGTGTGCTGCATCGACTGCCTGGTGATTGTCGTAAGACCAATGGCTCGTCTGTCGGATATGTGAGCCTGTCCAAGGACGCCATTGCCGCGACCGATCCGTTTTGTAAGTGTCGGCTCTGCAGCCTGTGAGGGAGAGACAAGCTTATCGACCTCTTGCCTCTGTCGTTTTCGCTAGTGCGCTCAGAACGACTGCCTTCCACACAGGAGCGACAACACGAGCCACGCGCCGACCAAAATGTTGAAGACGTCAGCGATGTGTCGCTTGGTGGTAATGCAGCAGTACCATCAGCATCAGCAGCGACAGCAGTGGATTGTGCAGAGCCATCGCAGCTATCAGTTCCAGAGCCAGCACAAACTCCAGCACCGGTATCTCAAGACCCCCTGAGTGCGTCAGCACAAGACCTGCGAGAGATCGCGCAGCATCAGCAGCAGCAGCAGCAGCAGCAGCAGCAGAGCGCTCTTCCGGCTTCCACGGCACCGGCTTCCAAGCCCAGATTCACAGCTCGCACGGACCACCGCTTCCCCATGTCGACAGTAGCGGTGCTGGCCGAGCCGTAGAGCTGCATATTTAGCGCCGGATCTAAACCCAGCTGCCGACTAAAACTGTCGTTTTATGATCTGGCCCTATCCCTTTCGAATTTGTTTGTTTTTTACTTACGACCACATGATATCTTTCAGTTTTGTTCCACTGTGATCAGAGAGCTGAAGAAAGCCCAAATCAGTTTAGCCAGGGGATCTGGACAGCGACATCACGTTCTGACGCAGCAGCTAAGCAAGCGAAGCACCGACTGACGACTGATGGATAGATGGATGGACGCTGCAGGCTTTCAGAATCGCTGGGCGTCACTCGGCGAATCTCCTTTCTCAGCAAATATGACTGTTCAGGCTGAACGGTACGGACCCCATCTATCTTGCCTCGATCCTGACACGCTTCTGCGAACCTGCTTTTCCGTGGACCTCCATCGGTTTCAGCGGAGTCGCTCCCTCGCGAGTGCAACATACATGTATCTGGACTGACGCATTGTATGTTGGCTTGTGTACCTACCTCTACTGACTTATAGACCATGCACGCCCCGAAAACGGCTGGCCACCGCACAACAAGTCGACCGCGAGTCGTCATGGCAACTCAACTTGGCATCCCCGTCGTGGTACGGAAATATCCGGCATTTTTGCACCAACTACGTCGACAACGTGCTGCAGGATGCCGTGGGCCGCTCGGGCGACACTCCACGCCAGCGCTGACACGGAGTCCGTCAATGTCCGGCCTCCAGTCTTTTGATGTCTAGAGTGTGGCGTCCACATACGTCTGTGGCTGTAGGAAGTGTCTCAACTGAATAAAAAGGGAGGGTTGCAAATGTGGATTGTGGCTCTCTCTCTCTGCCATGCAGCAGCCACCGATTCTTTTGGCCTAATCGCAGATCGCAATGGCTTCGTTAAAACAGTTTACTTGCATTCAATATGCCAACACTGCAACTTGTCAGATATCAAGCTCCAAATTTTCAAACTCAGTTGGGTGAATTCTCACAATTTTTTCCGAAAGTTCTGACCAGAGTCACCTTAAAGCAGTACTTTCCATCAAAAACTCTGGAAGGAGGCCAGTTCGTTCCCCCCTTCTAAAGCAGACAGGGTGACTTTTCGCGAGCAGGCGTTTAGCGTTTAGCGTATCCTGCATCATTGCACGCACATTCGTCGAACAACAACGGTTTCAAGGATCCCCATTGGCTGACTGGCGTTAAATACGCTAAACGGTAGATCTGACCACCTGCTCGACACTTGCGAACCGAATGGCTTCGACCAAATGGGCGCTGGCTTTCTTTCTGCCCGCTGATTGGCCGCGCCTCTGCCAGAATGGATGGGGGTCGGTCCATATCGCTTTAAAGAGGGACACGCAGGCTTTGGTTTCTTGCGCGCCATTCCGCACGTACCCTACGGAGCCCAAGGCCGGAAGCACTCGCACGGTCGTTCTTCCGACCGACCGCCTGAGCCTCGTACAGCAGCAGCATGGAGAAGGGCGTAGGCATCTGGCTGCGCGACGCCGACACTGAGGAGTGGCATGCCGCTGTGGTCGTGCAGCTCACGGCCGTTACAAGCGACAGCGGCGCACTCCATGACGTGCGCGTGCGCTGGAGCGAAGGCCCGAACGCGCGCACGGAGAAGACCCTGCGACTAGACGTGCACGCGATCGAGAACGAACAGATCGAGCATGTCATGCTGGCCAACAACCACGATATGGTACGTTTGAAAGAGCGAGCGTGTGATAAGAGCGTGGGTTGATTACTCATGGACGTGGTGTTGCATTGTGTAGGACCTGGTGGAGGATCTCATCCAGCTCCCGCAATTGAACGAACCAGGCATCTGCCGAA
>JAADVW010000233.1:0-45353 GCA_023335875.1 Elongisporangium prolatum
TGATCCAACGGCGTCGACTTCAATCGTGTTCCTGACAATAACTCCATAACCAAAGTTCGATATGATGAGGCTTAAGTTTTCATGTTCTCGGCCGCTGTTATCTCAGTTTGCACCCAAATTCACACGTTTCTGCATTGCAACCCAGCATATGCATTTGAGCATGAATGTTGTTTGCACGTTGTTTTGCAGGAGCATTTGTCGATATCTGCTGGCAAGTCGAGAAAGTTGTAATTGTTTGGATTTTTGATTTCTGTTATTCGCTTTCACGGTTGCTGGCCATGCTGCGGGTTTCCAATGGTGAGAATTATCTTGTTTGAATTCGCTGTCGACACGCTTCTCCAACCAGGTAGTGATTTGTAGTTGACCGTGCAGCAACGTAAACTGGAAGTCGTGGTTGCAGCCGCATCTTCTGCCAATGCATCTTCTGTCGATCATACTATAAGAGTAGCAGCAACGTAAACTAAATTTTGTGGCTGGCAGCACACGATCTGTCTCCAATGTGAACTGGAGATCGTGACCGGCGCCAGCAGTCGACAACCAACAGTTCTGGATGCACAACCAACGCAATTCCCTATCTGACTGTACAACCTGCAATATGAACTGGAAATTGTGGCTGCTGTTAGCAGTCGACAACTAGCAGCACGAGCTAAAGCGGCATCTTCTGCCAATCGATAAGAGTGGCAGCAACGTAAACTGGAGATCATGGCTGGCAGCACACGATTTATCTCCAATGTGAACTGGAGATCATGATCGGTGCCAGCAATCGACAACCAGCACCACAAGCTACAGCCGCATCTTCTGCCAACCAAACAAGAAGGGGTCGGGCGTGTGACTGCAGCGTAAACTGGAGGCAGCCACCAGCATAAGCTGGAGCGTTCGATAAGATCGTTAGGAGCATTACCAGTTCGTCTACCAGTTCGTACCAGTATTACCTGACCAAAAATTATACGGTGGCAGAGGGTTTTTTCATGCAGGTACTTTCACATACACTGTTACACAACCTCTTTATTCCTCATTAGAGGTACATCTTTATTGAAAGGATTCACCCAAGCGCAAACCCACTTTCTTTCTTTTTTCTTTTATGTCTTTGTGGGCGGTGCAATTTTTCTTTTTTTCAACGAGCGGATTCTGTTCTTTTTTCTTATTTAAACGATACCACTTTTTTGTCGATAATACTGAGTACTATCACGGTATCACTGTACTTTAGGTACAAACTCTCACAGGCACAAAGTCGACCTACATACTATTAAGCACTTCATGTTTTCTACACAAAATGCACTTATATAAGTTTATAAAAATTCGATGGTTTTCGAAGAAAAAATCCGGTGGACATTTATTTATTATTCCCAGACATATATTCAAAAGAGAGCACTCACCACATCTATTGACAAAACAAATAAAAATATAAAGGTTTAGAGAGGTTTTGATCTACTAAATTCGCCTTCCAGGCCATTTGTGTGTGTTATGCGTGTTGATTCAAACATTCCCTAAAATGACTGGATTACCCCCTAAAATAAGGTACGACGGATTACGGAAACGTCAACCAGGGCGTACGGGAGATAGCGGTCTGTGATTGGCTACAACCACGGTTTCACGCGTGCCCTAACGCGAGCGAGCAAAGTTGACTCCATTCGCTCCTCCCGCCACAGGTTCCATCCAGCAGCCATGGCCGACGCAGAAGCTACGCACGGCCGGGACTTCTTGCCTTCGCTGCTCGTAAGCCGCTACGCGCATGGCTTCTCGTGCCGCAGTTGCTGACATCTGATTCTATGTTGAACTTTAGGGCGGCGCCGTTGCAGGCACGTCAGTGGATATTGCGCTCTTCCCGCTCGACACCATCAAGACGCGTCTGCAATCGGCCGAAGGTTTCTTCAAGGCTGGAGGGTTCCGTGGCGTATACTCTGGTCTCTCGGCTGCTGCAGCTGGATCTGCTCCTGGTGGTATGTGATTGCATACTTCCTTAATCATGTTACGCTGACGACGCACGCTGTCAGGCGCCTTGTTCTTCAGCACGTATGAGACGTCGAAGAAGATCATTGGCATTTACGTGCCGGAGAAGAAGCACTCGCCCATGGCGCACATGGCTGCCGCTGCATCTGGTGAGATGGTACGTCGCTGCGCTGTTGAATTAATCGTCGCTGTTTGTGCGGTGCTGTAACTGCTGCACCCATGTCACGTCGTAGGCTGCTTGTCTCGTGCGCGTGCCGACCGAGATCGTCAAACAGCGCATGCAGACTGGCGTGTACGCGTCCTTTGGTGAAGCTATCAACGGCATTCGCACCGCCGAGGGCGTTTTTGGTTTTTACCGTGGCTATTGGAGCATGATCGCGCGTGAGATCCCGTTCTCATTCATCCAGTTCCCCATCTGGGAAGGCCTTAAGGTAAGATCTCTCACCAGTACACTACGAATGAAAGGCTCCTGAGTAGCGTGACTCATCGATCCTTGCTGATCGCGTAGCACAAATGGTCCGTCTACCAAGACGCACCCGTAAACTCGTTTCAAGGCGCCGTGTGCGGCTCCATTGCCGGTTCTATCGCCGCCTCCGTGACGACGCCTCTTGACGTGGTCAAGACGCGACTGATGCTGGGCAAGGATGCCAAGGGAGTGGCCTACACTGGCACACTTGACACCTTTTCGCGTGTGTATAAGGAAGAGGGCGTCAAGCGCCTGTTCTCTGGCATTGGCCCACGCACCATGTGGATCAGTATCGGCGGCTTTGTCTTCTTTGGCATGTACGAGAAGGCCACGAACACGTTCGCGACTGTGCTGTAGTCGCCATATACACGAGTGAGCTCATAGATAGACGCATCCTATAAGACACAAAGATCGGACGTTCTAGAAGCAATCAATTCAATAGAGACATGAGTCAAGAACTAACGGACTGGAGCCACACTGAGCAGTTGGCATTGGCCACGATTGGTTCCTTCGTTTCCGTTGGTGAAGAAGAGTTTACGGTCGAGTGCCGTTTACATACATCCAGTGCACTCGCCAAACCGATCGACGTGGGATCATCACCACTGCCACGCAATCGCCTACCCCTCCATGCGCAATGCGGCGTTGGAGATGCCTTCAACGCCCACAGTTGGGCCGGGCCGACACAATTGGTTTGCCTTGAGACCCGCTGGCACCCACGCACCCTCCGCCCTTTCTGCTGTATCACCATACAAAATCCAAGTTGGCAGCGTCCACTAAAAAAGGTAACGGGTCGTTGGAGATGGGTAGCCATGGGCGGGTTTCTTGTCTCATGCGGTTCGACCCGTTGCCCTTGTGCGCGCACCCTAGGGGATGGCTGAATTGTCGGTCATTTTGGAATCTGCGTCCAAGTCCTCACCCAAGCGTCTCCTCCCCCACTCGATGTCCCAGTCGCCCACCAAGAAGATGAAGGAAGCCACGCAACTCGACCAGCTTAAGGAATTCACCACCGTCGTCGCTGACACGGGTGACTTCGCCTCGATTGCGAAGTACAAGCCCCAGGATGCCACGACCAATCCGTCGCTTCTTTACAAGGCTGCCACCATCGAGCAATACGCCCACCTCGTCGACGATGCTGTTGCCTATGGCAAGGGTCTCGACGCCAGCCTCTCGGAGAGCGAACGTCTTGGTTACGTTATTGACAAGCTGTCAGTGAACTTCGGCGTGGAAATCCTCAAGATTGTCCCCGGATACGTGTCAACTGAAGTTGATGCTCGTCTCAGCTTCGACACCCAGGGCACGATCGCTCGCGCTCACCGCATCATTGAGATGTACGAGAAGGCTGGAATCTCAAAGGACCGCATTTTGATCAAGATCGCTTCTACCTGGGAGGGTATCCAGGCTTGCAAGCAGCTTCAGACCGAGGGCATCACCTGTAACATGACCCTGCTCTTCGGCTTTGCTCAGGCTGTTAGTTGTGCCGAAGCTGGTGCTACTCTGATTTCGCCCTTTGTCGGTCGTATCCTTGACTGGCACAAGGCCAAGACTGGCAAGTCGAGCTACGAGTCCCACGAAGACCCTGGTGTCGTTTCGGTTTCCAAGATCTACCAGTACTACAAGAAGTACGGCTACAAGACTATCGTCATGGGTGCCTCGTTCCGTAACGTCGGTGAAATTATTGAGCTTACTGGTTGCGATCGCCTGACGATCTCGCCCAACCTTCTCGACGAGTTGACCAAGAGCACTGCTCCGATCGCTCGCAAGTTGGACGAAGTCAATTCGCCCAAGGAGTACTCTGGAGAAAAGGTGTCGTTCAACGAGGCTCAGTTCCGTCTGAGCCTGAACGAGGATGCTATGGCTACTGAGAAGCTTGCCGAAGGTATCCGTGGCTTTGCCGCCGACATCGTGAAGCTTGAGGAGATCCTGAAGGCCAAACTCAACAACTAAGCATGCCAAGCGTTGCGCTGCATATGCGACAGCATGCGTATGCGATAGGTAGATCCAGAAAGACAGCCACTCACGGTGAAGATTTACAAGATCTGGACCCGTGGGCGCAGCTGTCGCCGATTGGTGATCCAACATTGAGAGGACGATGCGTGGATGCCGTGCAAAACTTGAGAAAGAGGGTCAAGAAACCACGCGTTTCATCGAGGATAGTTGACTTGAAGGTGGTGCGAGCTTATTTTACAAAAAGAAACAAAACACAAAAGATCTTTATTTTGGGATACTTGTTCGAATTCGTACTTAGCGCAAGGGAATTTTTAAATTCGTACTTTGGATGATATATTCGGTAGTTGCTGCACATTCCCGCCCAAGATCATGAGCGCATTTCGCCCAACTGACCAAAAGGAGCACCAGTCAATACCCCCTCGCAGAGCATGTCAGCTTTTGGTGGCGACGGCTTTCAGATCAGCAAGTGGTTCAACACCACAAGTGTCGGCAGAGAGCTCACAGCAGAGGCACGCGCGGACGCAGACACGGACACGGAGGACGACGTGCCCATGGTCAAGCGCCATCAGAGCAGCGCCAGCGCAGCTGCCGTGCCCGAGTGCCACATTTGCGGCATGCCAAACCCGGATTACATGTCCACGAACACCGTGAAGAAGGCCCCGCCTGTGCCGGTCTGCTCCACTGATTGCGAGTCCAAGTACCTGGAGCAAAAGGGGCTGCACCCGTCCGAGTCCAAGGCCAAGACGACTGTGCCGGAGGTGGACAACTCGCGCTGCTACGTGTGCCATGTGCCCAACCCAGAGTACATGTCCACAAATGCTGTGAAATGGGCCCCTTCCGTGCCAGTTTGCGGTGTCGATTGCGAATCGGAATTCCTCAAGGGGTACAAGAAGAAGGACAGCAAAACGACCAAGCGCCAGGCTTCGTCCTTGGAGAATGATGAGCATGATGCCAAGCGACCGCGTCGACCGCTGAGCTTTCTGGACGATCAACTGCTTGAAAGCGAAGATGTCAAGGGATACAAAAGCTGGTGGCTTGGAGCTCTGGCCTTTTACAATTTCGTGTATCAGCGTCATGGCATGTGGCACCAGTGCGTTTGCGCATGCTTCGTTCGTGCATGGAACGTAGATGCTGACGACATCTTTTTGCTTGTAGCTACACCATGTCGAACGAAACGCCACGTGTGGATCCTTTGCTCATGAAATTTGGTGCGGAGTCGATTGCTTTCCTGTTAAAAGTCGGGTGATAGATTGACGAATTCAACGTTTGGTGATGTAGCGACCTGCAATATTTATCGTGAATTGGATCGCAGCACTGCGTATTTGCGCAAACACGTGATTCGGTACGTAATTAGGACTGTATGATTTGGTCTCGACTGAAGTGAGACTAACGGTATGCTATTAGATGGCAACAAGCACACCACGGCCGCCTGAGCCTGCGTGAAGTGCTGTGGATGTCGGTGGTCTTTCGCTTTTGCAACAAGTTGGAGACGTTCGACGAGGCGAAGGGTATCCCAAGCTCAGACGAGTTCTTGAATTTCAAGAAACGGTAAGCATCGCGTGCAAGAAACCGAGTATAGGGAACGTTGTCTCATGGATGATTTTATATGTATCTGTATATTATAGTCTCTTATCTTTGGCTAAGAGAAAGCACGACCGTGTATTCCTGGCTGGCAAACGTGATCTCGACGTGAACAGCTACCTCGACACTTTGGAGGCTTTCCTGGGAAAGATTGACGCGTGCACGGCTCAAGTGAAGCAATGTGCCAACACAAAAGAAGTATTCAGCGCTTTGCAGCAGTTTAACCACAATGCGCTTGGATCTTTCACGTGCTGGCAAGTCGTGGCCGATTTGCTGGAACTCAATATTTTGGACGAGAACCTCGAGCTGGATGATTTCGTGTGGCTGAGCAGTGACGCGAAGAAAAGTCTGACGCAGATCTTTGGTGCTCGCCGCGCTCGTCCTAATGATCTGGTAGACCTAGCTAAAGTTTTGCAGCAACGTCAATCGCAAGGTTTTAAGGCGCTTCAAGTCCAGTTCCCTTACTTTTTGAGCCGAAAGTTGAACCTTAAGAACATCGGTCACGCTCTTCATGGGTTCCAGCAGTACCGAAATATGAAGCTGCTTGAGAAGAAGCAGTTTCACAAACAAGGCAAAGATGCTGTTGCCCCAGTGCTGTATGCATCGCGATCGTATTTCATGGACTCGGAGTCGTGTGAAATCTGCCTGGAGAACACGGACAGCGACAAGATGGTCCTTTGTGATATGTGCAATGGTCTGTTCCACACGGATTGCATCAATATGAAGGAGCTGCCACCAGCATCCTGGGTGTGTGAGCCCTGCAAGATCCTGGCGAAGTGCCCTGAAGAAGGTCAGAGCATCGTAGGTGAGACAGAAGTTATCTCCATTGATTGAATCGGCCCGCAACAAATAGTTTCCGGCAGCTCAAGCCATGTATTTCCAGCAAAATAGAACAACACTACACTGCAACTTGTGTTGTTTATAAAGTGCTGGCTGCTATTTCTTCTGCGGGTGCTTGGGCTGGTCTTGGAGCTGGTCCTGGCTTTTCATGTCGATTCTTGATGGCTTGGTAGTGAGGATTTTTCTTCCACAAATAATAGAACGCGATCACCTCGCGGCAAGATTTTGTTCTTATCTGTAAAGCAATCACCAGGCAGTTAGCGTTCTGTGCTTGTACTAGACGAGCTACAAAGAAGTTGCATGGACCTGCTCAGCAACTAAGTGAAATTCTTTGCCAAAACACTCGAGAGCAACTTCGAATACGCGAATTTCGTACGGAGTCCACGAGTCTACAGCAGAAAAGGAAAGATAGTCAGAAATCACACCAAACAGCAGCGAAAGGCACCAGAGTAAACAAACCGATGGCCGAGGGAAGCCGAAGCGAAGACGAGCCATGAATAGGTGCTTGCCGATGCTGAATCTTTTGGAAGCCGAATTCAGACACACCGACTCGCTTATGATTACTGATCGGCGGTCCGTATAGCGCCTCCGATGACTGCATGTACTCCTTCATACATGCTTGCCTCGCTACGTAATTTGTTCCCTTTTAGTAAGCTTCTCGACTTCCACATTAGATCATTGCCAAACGACTCACCTCGAAGCTTTTCAAGATTTTGAATGGATTCACTTGATAGCTCAGGTTCAGGCTCCGGCATGATTTCTTCCGCAGGTGAAGCGTTTGGGCTCTTCTTTTTCTTCCCGTGCTTTTTCCAGATGTAGTAGCAAGCAATCACGTCCCTCACTGATTTATTCGGCAGCTAGAGAAATATAAAAGAAAAATGATAATTCGCATCATACTCAAAGCGCTTGAAGCTTGATTACTGACGCACGCACCTGCTCTGCAATGGAATGAAATTGGCGTCCAAATCGTTGAAAAGCGTCTCGGAAAATGCCGATCTCGTGTGCTGACCAGTCGTCTGTATACCGCCACCGTTAAACACACAAATGCTGCGACCAAGCATGAGACAAACCAGGGATGCATACCAAGAACCTGTCGTGGTCGGAGAGGAGTCGTCAGAGCCACAAGCGTATCGAACGTGGAGCCACTTTTTAGCCCAAACTAGCCACTCACGATGAGATGCCGTGAATAACCCGATGATGCTGATCGTCAACGTTGCACAGGCTCCTCACCGTGTTGGGTTTCATCTTGAGGATGGCGGATGGTCGCTTGGATTGGTATTGCAGTTCATAAAGAGCTCTGGCTGCCTTCAAATAGCGTTGAGTGTCGCGCAATTTGGCTGCCAGAGTGCCGAGTGTGAGTTACTCATATACGATACAAACCCATACCAAATACTCACGATTCGCGGCATCAAAGCCCCCACGCTTGAGACGCAGTGAAGCGCTGGGCCCTTCTCTTTCGTCTCCTCGCTCCTCTGACCCATCGCTGCTGCTGCTGCTGTTGGCCTTCGCTAGCGCCTGCGCCAACAATAGCTCAGGTAAGAGTTCCACTACGTCGGCACCACGCTCCACAGCGAATCATGGTAGTAGACCGTAAAGCCTACAGACTGTGTGCAGATCTGTACCTCGTTCCGCCTGCCTTCCATCCGTCGCGTGGCCATGGCCATCGGCCGCACGTCAGCCGCCTCGACGGTAGTGTCCTGATCGTGCGCCATCGGCAAATGCCAAAACACGGTGCACCGGAGTGCGCACCAGAGTGATGGTCTTCAATCCCCTCGCCACGCGCACACACACTCATAGTCACCGAGACGACCATGGCGGCAACAGCAAGGCGAACGGATCGGCCGCCTGCTGCCAAAGGCGCTGCTGCTGCAGATTTCCTGCGCAGATTCTCGATAGCGGACGCCAAAGTGCTGCTGGAGCGGACCAGGTGCGACCTAGAGCTTCAGCGGAGCGTGAGATACAGCGCAATGATCAGCAAATGACCGCGTTGTGCTTGGCAGACAGGAGAAGGAGAAGAAGACACAGGAGATGCAGAAGATGATTAGCGTGCGATACCGCGACCTCATCGAATCAGCTGATAAGATCGTGACCATGCACTCGGCCGCCCTTCGGCTGGAAGTGGCGCTTAAGGAGATGCCGCAGAAGTGGAAGCAGATCGAGGCCACGCTGGCAGCGACGCTCACGCAAGCGCCACTGACCGATGCAGTGCAATCGACCGTTTCTAGTGGTGCTAGTACCTACGACGAACACTCTGCCAATTTGTTACAACGAACAATCAGTGACCAAGTCGCATTCATTGTCACAGTGCCCGAGAAAATGTGGAGCGCGCTGGATAAAGGCGAATCATTCGAAGCTTTGGAGCTGTATTTACAGGCGAAGGAGATCTATGAATCCCCAGCTCTACAAGCAGCAAGCGCCAATCATCCATTCCTTGCTGCTCAGTGGGCGTGCGCACAGAGCTTTCGACCGGTAAGTGCGATTCCTTTTGGCAGCGGGTGGTTGCATTTTAGCTCACCATTCTTTGTCTGTGCTTGCTGTTAAGAGAATGGTGGCTCGAGCCCAGACATTTCTGAAATGTCGAGGGCAGTCAAGTCGATTTTATGCAAGCAATTTATGCACGCTTGCTGCACTGAACGAACGAGGGCATGTGACGTGTGAATCGCTGTTAGAGTCATTTCTATCTTCGCGAACGGAATGGATGGAGTTGAGAGCTGTCGAACAGCTCACAGGAGAAGATTGGAAATTTGCAAAGCACGAACAAAGCTTGATCGTGATGCTTCGCACGATCATTTCAACGCTACTGCACACTGAGGATATTTTCTTAAACGCTAACCAAGCCCAGTCGTTGATGGATTCTGCATTTAAGATAATACCGAGTCTTCAAGCTGATTTCCAGGAATTTACAACCAGTGGAAAACTTGAAGAGCATATAAATAAATGGGTATGCTCAGAGCAGAAGAAGGTACGCTAGTTTTTGTCTCTCACAATGCAGACTTTACAATGACTAACACGGTTCCTACTAGATTAGCCAAGCTTCAATGCAAATTATTTCCCGTATTACGACGATTGCTCAGCTTGCGCATGTACAGTCGAAGCTTCACGCTTCAGACAAAAACAACGGGGTTTACACGCTTGGAAAACTCTGGCCCCAGATCCGTGGTAGATCTGCCGTATCTGCTACACCGCGCGAAAAAGATAGACCAAGTATGGCTTGTGCAGATTCAGTATTTACCATGATATTTGCGGATGCGTTCCGAAAGAAGATTCGAGACTTGGTTCAAAGCTCTTTTGTGGAAGCTATTGACGCTATAAAGAAGCAGATTCGCACGAGTGTCGATAGTAAGATGCAAGGTACTGCCAAGTGTGTCGGACCTCAGCTGAGCTGCATTACGTTCTACGATTATTTTGAGGTCATCCACAAGAAGGCAGAAAGTCTTGATGCAAGCGATTTGCAAGGTGTATTGATGGAGGAAGTTTTGCGCGCTTTGATCAAAATTGTGGTTTTTATCGAGCAAGAATATCCCATTCAGTCGAATCGAAGGACGCCCGTAATCGAAGGCAATGTTTCTGAACGAAAAGATTCGAGAGCTGACTATTATCTTGCCATTGCCAATATTATTGGTGCTATTGCGGCTGGATTCCCGTCTAGAAGGGAGAAAATGTTTCCAGGTGTCAATGACAGCAAATCTTTCGCGAACAGTGCTTCAGCGCTGAAGTCTGCTCGCTCCGCATTTCATACTCATGCGGACGATCATGCGCTCAGCAAAAAGTCTCTTCATTTGGCTTTTCAGGTATGCGTATATTTGTTAATAGTGGCGATGCAATTATTACTAACACTGGGTTTGTAGGAGCTCAAGGTCGAAGGAAAAGAGAATCTTCCTGGCTTTGTCGAGGAGGAACTGATGCTCATCCAGTCAATGAGCTTCCATTCATTTTATTTGATATCAGAGATCAAACGCAACGTTTCTTATCCACAAATTTTCAGCAATGTGTTGCAAAGCCTTTCCCATGACTATTGTGAATCATGGGCTGCTGCATTTTTGCGGACAAAAATCGAGCCATTGCGAGAGCTATTGCAAATCGAGCAGTTCGATTTGACAAATGAGGTTCGGGCAGCAATTTTATGTTCAAACGGCATTGCTTGCATAGCTTATGTTCTCATGGACGATTTTGTGTAGGAATGGATAGCGTGTCATGAAGGCTGGACCGAACAAGTCATTGTTGATGATGCGTTAAGTGAAAGTGGGGACGATTCCATGTCAGAACCCGATATTACGATGGGTGAAGAGCGCGTTTGGCTTCCTTGGTGCGAAACACCAACTGTATCAAGTTTTCTGTTTTCTTGTTGCCACGCTCTGGATGAAGCTGGTCGACTTGTGCGAGGATCAGTGGGAGCCGAAGAAAAACACATAGCTTTCATGCAGCGCAATATTCGTGATGTTCTGGTTGAACAGTTGACGATTACAAGCGTTGAAGCTTACAGCGAAGCGGTTTCTCTCTTGGTTCGATCAAAGGCTTCTCAAAGCCAATCTGTTCTAAATTTTGGCGAGTGCTGTATTCTTCAGTTTTTGTTTGACATGTATTTCGTTCGCGCAACGCTCGGATTCTCAGACTTTATTCGCTTTGGGTGGGGTGACGAGCTTAATCCAGAAGAATGTTCTCCCGGCCTTTTGGCGTTGTTGAAGCTGTTTGAAAAGATGAAAGATTTTATCGATCCAGTGGATTGGGAGATATACGGACCTCAGCTGATCGAAAATGTGGTGATTCAATTTCGAAAGAGTCGCCTGTTGTTTTCATCTTTATCCGAATCCAACGACATCAGCGAAATCAGTACGTTGAATACATTGTTTGGTGTTTGCCTTAGTTTTACTAACTTTGTATCGTCCTGCGTGCGTACTGAGCAGACGGGAAAAAGATAATCATCAGTGCACAAGACATGCGACCACTAGCTAGAATTGTCGAACCAGTATCTCGATTCTCGCTTTTGCCAGTTCCATCAAGTCGCCGTCGACTGGAGTCGAGCGGGACCCCACGCATGGCTAATACTGCTGGCTCCAATGGTGGCGCAACCGCACAAAAATCTGAAAGGTTGTTCCAGGAACAATCTCCAAGCAATGGCTCCACGGCGCTGCCGTCTACGCTTACCCTTCAGAACATCTTATCAAGCTCGGCCGGGTCCAACATTCTCTCTGCAGCTGCTTCGGGCACCACCTTGCTATCGTCGGCAGCCAAGGGAATGAGTTATCTTTCCTCTGCGACCAGCTCTTACCTTCGAGAAGGAGAAAGTCGTCCAAAATATTTTTGATGCCGTTGCACCGCACATATCAGATACAAGATCGTCATGATCTCATCCAAACAGGAACAGCAAAATCTGAAACTTTTTTTGCAGGTCTATTTGATTGGTAATGCAATATCTATGAGGTCACACCATTTCTTTGCTTACTCAATAAATGTCATGGACGCAGGCTCTTTGGATCGGAATCCCCACTCCTGATCATATACCTTCTTAAAGGCACCGAGTACTTCTTTCTCGATTAGGACTGCATCATCACACTCGTTCGCAAAGAAGTGGTTTGTAACGACGTTCAAGGTGTCGGCCATAAGATCACGAATCACAAAGTGCAGGCGATCGCCCGTTTGCTTGAAGTCCGGACCGGGGTTGAATTCAAGTAGCCAGGTGTTGAAGTCTTCGTCGACCATGAAATCCACACCGTAGAGTTCAAAGCAATTGGGCAATGGCTGGCAGACTGAGAACTCACCCTTGTAGGCGTCGAAGGTCTCGGCCGTGATGTGGCCAATGTCGGACAGGATCTTGGCCTTCTTGGCAGCGCCATCAGCGATCCCCTGTTCCGCAAGAATACCTTCCAAATCGTCCAGCAGGAGGACGCACTCGCTCTCGACAAAGTCTGGATGGCTCTGCTGCTGGAAAGTGTTGGTGATGTGCGAGTAGTTGTTGTCCGTATCAGCTTCGTTGTACTGCTCAAGCGCACACAGCACCAAACAGTGCTGGTAGACGAACACCTTGAGGCAGCCGAGCGCAAGCACGTACACGCGAATGTGGAATTTTCGTCCGCGCAGCAGCAATGGTCGCTGGATGTACTCCTGCAGGACCCATTCGCGGATATCGGTCCATTCGCCGATGATCTGGCGCAGCTTAGCTAACGTCGTGATGACGTTCACTTCCGCACCCTTGTTAGTCGCACTGGGCTTCATGATCCATGTCTTGCTTTCATTCTCTAGTACTTGCCGCGCTTCCCAGAGACATGACTCCAGTCGCTGACGGAACGAGATGCCAAACTGCGCCATGCTGTCGTCAAACGCATCCCACGTGTCCACAACGATTGTGCGAGGCAGCGCCTTGCTCAGGTGACACTCGGGATGCTTCATGATGTACTTGCTCAAGTAGATAGACAGCTGGGCTTTGCGCGAGAGGCCCTTACGCACGCAGTACGAGTTTGCGACGACCTTGCCCTTGAGAATGTTCTTCCAGTCCAGGTTCTCATACTCATCCCACTAGACAAGGCACAATATCAGTACTATTGCACAATACAGATCCGACGTCACAGTTACGTACAATAAGATCAGGCTGCTGCGAGCTGCTTCCGTCCTCAGCATCGATGACATTGTACAGCGCTGGGTGCAGTACGAACGCGCGCTCGACCAGCGGGGCGACGTAAGGGCTGGGAACGCCCACCTTTGCCACCAGATTGCGTCGGTATTTGGGCTTGGTATCTGCCTCTAGATACCAGTAATTCAGCGCAGTGGCCTGCTCGTCCGAGTACCAGGTCACGCCCACGTGCGGATCGTTCATGGTGCCAATCTCGACCAGCCGCTCCGATGCCGATTGGCATCGGAGTGGCTTTGGTCCTATCGGTGATGCGGTTCAGATGGGCGACCGGTTCCGGTCTGGACCGTAGCTGCTGGAAGCAGGCCACAGAGCGCATGGGTTCAACATGCGCGATTTCAGCCAATCCGAGTATCTTCCAAATTATTTTCGTGCTTATTCATTGGCTGATTTGTCGGGATGTTAAGGTTGAATCATGTGGAAAAAAACCTCGCTTGATGACACCACTCTCTATAGGAGAAATCAGTATCCAGCCCTGCAACACGCACGTGGGGGCTTTATTCGCTTCTTCGGTGGCTTCCAGGGAAACGACAGCGAAGCTCCTTGAGTGAGTGCGGGAACGTGCATCGCTTACGCCAACGACATGGCCGAGAACGGAGGAGCCACGCGCCCGCACCGGCGCGAGGGTGAAAAGGTCTGGGTGCCCGACCCACGCAATGTCTGGCAGCTGGGTACGGTGCAGGAGGACGACGGCGAGAAGCTGCACGTGCTGCTGCCTGATGTGGACACGGAACAGCAGTTCACCGTCGACCAGATTCACCCGTATGATCCGAGTCATTCGATGGACCTGGAGAACATCTCAGAGATGGACAATCTGCACCAGGCGCCACTGCTCGACCTGCTGCGCCGCCGCTACCTTGAAGACAAGATCTATGTGAGTAGACAGATACCTAGACGATTCTTTGTTATGCATTGCATTAAATGACGATGACGATGGTTCTTGTGCGCATGGCAGACGTATACTGGCGACATTCTCATCTCCATCAATCCGTACAAGAACATCCCGATGCTGTACAACTTCCCGGAACTAGACTCCATCGGCAAGCTGGACAACCCCGTGCCGCATGTGTACTCCGTCGCCCATGGAGCGTATCATGCACTACAGACGGACGGCAAGTGCCAATCCGTACTCGTGTCCGGAGAAAGTGGTGCCGGTAAAACGGAGGCTTCCAAGTACATCATGCGGGTACTGTCGCGTGCTGTTCTCTTTTGCCTGTCATTACAATCTGATCCTGACCGTTTGTATTCATTGCTGTTGATGATGCTATAGTACTTGGCCAACATCAGTGAGATCGGCAAGCGTGGCCCAAAGAAAGAACCCAAGGCTGCCCCGGATGCTGCAGGCGGGTCTTCGGTGGAGCAATGTGTGCTGCAAAGTAACCCGATCCTGGAAGCCTTCGGTAACGCCAAGACCATTCGTAATGACAACAGTAGTCGATTCGGCAAGTTCATCAAGATCTACTACAAGCCTGATGGCACCATTTCCGGCGCCACGACCAGCCATTTCTTGCTGGAAAAGAGTCGAATCGTGGGTTGTGCAGAGTCAGAACGCAACTACCACATCTTCTACCAACTCTGTGCGGGTATGTCCGCTGCGGAAAAGGCCGAGCTCAAGCTAAAAAACGCCGGTGATTATGTGTACTTGAACCAGGGCAACTGCATTCAGGTGCCCGAGATCAATGACAAGAAGGATTACAAGGAGCTGGTGGAAGCTATGAGCGTTGTCGGAATCCCAGCTGATGTGCAAAAGACGATTTTCACTCTCGTTGCCTGTGTGCTACATCTTGGTAACATGGAGTTCACGGAAAACGCGAAAAATGAATCGCAAATTGCTCGACCGGAAGATGTGACCAACTTGGCTAACCTCATGATGGTCACAGAAGCAGAGCTGGAATTCGCTTTAACCAAGCGAACGATGTCGGCTGGTGCGCGTGGTTCAGTCGCTGAGATTTCGCTCTCGTCGGTTGAATCTATGAAGTCTCGCAATGGTCTGGCCAAGGATATTTTCAGTAAAATGTTTGATTGGCTTGTTGGTCAGATTAACAAATCGACCCAGCAGATTGGTGGTGATGGTGGAGGCATGGGTGGAGCTCAGGCCAAATTCATTGGAATTCTTGATATCTTCGGCTTTGAAAGTTTGCAAACCAATTCCTTCGAGCAACTCTGTATTAATTACACGAACGAAATGCTACAGCAGCAATTCAACCAGCACGTGTTTGTGTACGAGCAAGATGTGTACTTGGAAGAAGGCATTGATTTCTCTCGACTCGAGTTTAAGGACAACGGCCCGTGTCTTGATCTAATCGACAAAAAGCCTCTTGGTATTCTGCCTCTTCTCGACGAACAGGGAATGTTGGGTCGCCGTGCAAGTGACGCCAACTTCTTGCAGAAGTTGAACCAGACGCATCTGCCTCAGGGTAGAGTCCCTGAGGGAGTGACTCAGTACTACTCTACGCCCCGTTTTTCGCAGGACCAATTTACGATTCAGCACTACGCTGGTGATGTGACATACACGGTCACTGGTTTCTTGGAGAAAAACGACGACTCTTTGCACAATGATCTCATTTCACTCATGGATAGCTCAAAGTGTGAATTTCTGCGTGCTATGTTCCCACTGGCGCCTCCAGCAGCCGCTGCAGGTGCAGCGAACCCGCGTGCTCCTATTCGTAGAGCTGGCGGAACCAAGATGACGGGCACCAACACTGTTGGTCGCAAGTTCCGCGATCAAATGAATGACCTCATGGCTGAGTTGAAGGCAACTGCTCCGTCATTCGTACGTTGCGTGAAGCCAAACAGTTTACGATTCCCTCAAGGATGGAATGCTGAGCTTATCTTGAACCAGTTGATCTACTTGGGTGTTATGGAAACTGTTCGAATCCGTCGATCTGGTTTCCCGGTTCGTCGTTCGTTTGAGGAGTTCCACCAGAAGTACCAAATTTTGACGCGTAAGGTTTCCAAGGAAAAGCGTGCCAAAATGACTGACAAAGAATTTTGCGAAGTTATTTTGCAGCTTATCCCGCGTGAAAACTGGCAGCTTGGTCACAAAAAGGTATTCTTGCGAGACAGTCAGCTTCGAATCCTGGATAACGAAGCACGCAAAATCATGCACGTGGCTGCAACTGCAATTCAGAAACATGTTCGTGGCATGATTCAACGCAAGAAGTACCTCTTGATGCGCGAAAAGGTTGTCAAGATCCAATCTATGATTCGCATGTTTCTGGCTAAACGGAGTTACAAACGAACTCTTCGGCGTATCACTCGGTCACAAGCTGTGGCTCGTCAATTTATTCAGCGTCGCAAGTATCAACGTCTTCGCAAGGCCACTGTCTATGTGCAGAGTCATATTCGCGGCAAGAATGCCCGTCGCCATGTTTGGTTCCTACGCCACGCACCGCCAGCTGCCACAAAGATTAACGCACACGTGCGTGGCTACTTGGCACGCAAGCGTTTCCTCAAGCAAAAGCGTGCAGCCTCTCTTGTCGCAAATTCCGGTAAGATGCGCCGACAACGAGCACTGTTCTTGAAGATGAAGCACGCGGCATGTGTGATTGCTGCCCGGTACAAGGGATACGCTGGTCGTCGCAAATACAAGAAGATGAAAGAATCGGCAATTTTGCTTCATGCAGTGGGTCGTGGTTACATAGCTCGACTGAAATATGGTAAGAAGGCGCGCCAACGTGCTGTGCAACGCAACAAGGCTCAGATCCAAATTGCGCGAGTTGTTCGTGGCTTCTTGGCACGAAAGGCTTACAAGCGTTCTATTCGTCGCGTGATCATGATTCAGGCTCGTGTGCGTGCTAACAAGGTGCGCACCGAATATCTGAAGGGCCGAGAGGCGACTATCAACTCTCAAGCAATGATTCGTCGCTCGCTTGTCCGCCGCAAATTTCTTCGTGAGAAGAAAATGGCAACGCGAATTGAGGCTTTTGGCCGAATGGTAATTTGCCGACAGCGCTATTTGGATGAGAGAAAGAAGATCATTCTTGTACAGTCTCTTTGGCGCATGCAGCTTCTCCGCCACAAGATTGTCAAGCGTCGACGCCAAATCGTTGTGTTGCAAGCACTTTGGCGGTGCCACAAGCAATCAAAATGGTACCAGCGAACTCGCGAGCAGATCATCACCCTCGAAGCGTTTAGCCGCATGACGATCAACCGAACTCGATTTTTGAAGCTCAAGAGCGCGACGAAGATCGCCCAAAGTGCTGTGCGTACGTATCTTGGACGACGATCATTCATCAGATTTCGACGAGGAATCACGAAGTTCCAGGCGCGCTTCCGTGGCTACGTGCAACGCAAGAAGTACCACCGAAACCGTTCGCATATCATTCTTGTGCAAAGTGTGTTCCGGCGCAGGCGCGCAAACAAAGTGTCTGCTGTTCGACGCCGCGCAATGGCACGAGTACTTGGAGTTGTACGTCTCTTCTTGTCTCGTGTGCGTATGCGCAACCGGACGAACGACCTGTTCACCGCAGCCAATGAATTTAATTTGACTGAAGTGTTGCACATCGCTCAAGAAATTCCAGGCATGCTGCGCGTGAGGGATCGTGCCAATGACATGATGTCGCTCGTGCACGTGGCTGCGAAGAATGGTGATTTGAATCTTGCACGATTTGTGCTCGAGGAAAACCCGCAGCTGGAAGATTTGGTGTACGGCCGCGATTCTGCTGGAAGTACTCCGCTTCACTATGCCGCAAGACTTGCGCACTTGGATATGGCCAAGCTGCTTACAAAAGTTGCGAACCGCAATTCCAACCCTGGAGGCACTATGTTTGACATGTCTGTTGATGTGTCCCGTGCTCGCAGTGCAAGTAACTCTAGCATTAGCACAGAAGAATCTCCTGATAAGATGCGCTCCATGTCTAGCATTAGCAACGGATCGTCATTGCGCTCGCCTTCGATGAAGTCACCTTCCATGAAGTCACCTGCAAAGAATTCATCCGCGAACAGTTTGACTCATGCATTTGATGGTCGTTCCCGAGGAGCTTCAATGGCATCTACGGTATCTTCCTTTTCTCTCAAGCCTGGCGAGGCACCTCCAAAGCGCAACGGACGTCGTACTCTAGTCTCGTCAACTCCCACCATGGGAAATCGTCGAAACTTGTCATCTGCTCTGCCGCCGGTACTGCCAACGACAGTCCAGATCGAAGTGTACAAAGAAGGCTACTTGCGTAAAGCAAGTGGCAATCGTTGGGCTACGAAACGCTACGTCATGATCGATGAAGTGTGCTTGTCTTACTACAAGGCACCTAAAGAGAAGATTCCATTGAAGATTGTTGAACTATGCGATGCGACCATCAAGCGTATATCGCACGTCGACAACTGTTTCGAGATCCACTCTCCTCGACTGAAGAGCACAAAGAACCCGGACGGAATGCTCTCATTTGTGGCAGACACGGAAGAAGAGGTTCATGAATGGATGACGGCAATTCGCAAGGTGCACGGCGTTCGTATTGCAACTTCCAGTCCTCCCTACCACAACATGATCTGTATCGACAGTTACTTGCGTCGCGAGTATCTGAACATGAAGAACAAGGCCGGATTCACTCCACTTCACCTCGCGGTGCAAAACGAAGATGACGAAGGATTTGAAGCTGCCAAGGTGAGTGTATGGCTCATCGAAAACGGCGCTGACGTGAACGCTATCGACGTCAGTGGCAACACTGCTCTACACTATGCGGTCATTTTGGAGCGCTTCGACCTCGTGGAAACCTTGATGAAGCGCGGAGCTGATCCTACTGTGAAAAATCTGGAGGATAAGACTCCGGTCGAAATCGCTGAAGAAGACGATCTGAAGGAAATTCTTGATCCGGCAACGCATGCTATCAAGGATGATAGTCGCCTGATCTTGTTGAAGCCGCCATCGCGTCTGCCAGCAAGTACCTACGTGTCGGTCTTCATTGGAGCGGTCGCGGTTGCCACTGGCCCTATCATGGAGACGCCGCATTTTAATCTATACGTGTTGGATTTTAAGGGCGATGTTGTTGGATCCTACCAGAACACGCCGAACTCGTTGATCCAAGCTGGAGGCAACTACTGGTGGTTTGGCAATACGTGGCACCTACAGACTCCGTTGGAGCATCTCAAGGATGGTATGTTTGATTCTATATGTTCGTGATCATTGTTCATTAGACCATGTGTTCTAAAATACTTTCTTTTGTAGGTTGTGTGGCTGTCATGGAGCTGCGTCATCGCAGCCTGGTGACGGAGGAAGTGGAAGTTGGCTGCTGGACGTTCTTCCGACTCGATCTGAGCAAGATCACGAGCGCACCCGTCACATTTGAGATGTACGCTGCTCCCGTCGACCCGTTCAGCAAGATTCTTGCGCGTATTCCCGGCGATTCGTTCCTCCAGGCTGAAATTAACGTCTCGCTATAGATTTGCCGCCCCATAGTGCAGTCGGTTGTTTTGCGCAAGTAATAATAGTTACTCGAATATAAGTTGAACTTCTTGTTTGTGGCTACATCGCGCTCCTTCCCAGTTAACAGAGATCGACACAAAAAGCACCATTTCGAGCAAAGAATCTAACATTATCTCTAATACATGCGCCGAAAGTGAAAATGGGCAACGACCTCGGAACCAAATCGGGTTGGTTTGCTCACTCCATCCACGCTTCGAAAGTTTCGTCTACTTAGAGGACGCGACGCTTCTTGGCCGAGTTCATGTACGGCCGCAAGACCCATTCGTTCTCGGCTTCCTTCTGATCACACGTGCCCAGTTTCACTTGGTACAGCTGCAGCTCGAAACGAGGTCCGCACTCCTGAAGTTCCACCTCGCGACCGGTTTTCTTGAAAACGTGATGGCGGAATGACACAAAGTCATTTTCATTCGATAGCGTAATCACACGCTTGGAGTCAGCCTTTGGCACCGGGAAGAGATGCTTGAGAATATTGGCGACACGCTTGCCTAGAGGTGTCTCAAACTCGTTCAAGATCAAATGCGGGTACGCTTCCGAAATTGTCGCGCGATCTTCAATGTCGTGACGAAGCACGGCATTGCTGAGTGAGAAGTACGCAGTCGGTCCGTACGGCAAGTGGCACACCACCAATCCATCTGCGCATTATCCGTATCATCAGCAATGAAAAGAGCGCGGGTACCATGAATCCCGACTTACCGGGTTCACCACGGGTCTCCGTCACGATCAGCAGATCTGTGTAGTCGTTTGAGCGAGCACTCTCGACCAGCTGATCATGCAAAATAGAGCATCAGCATTTCCATTCGTGGTTGAGTGTGATCCGAGTGCAATACGTACATCGTTAATGGTGTGAGCACCACGGTTGAGACGGATGGCGTTCGGGAAGATCAGTCGGATTTCCTGTGCAAACTGCTTGAGGCGCGAGCTGGGATCGCGTGAAGTCGTGATGGCGACCTTGGGGTCAAACATGCCGGCATTCTTGTACTCGTCATCAATATGGTTCATCGGCTTTTCGTGCACTTCGTCATCGTATTCCATCTCATAGCGAAGCCGCTTCTCTTCGCCACGGATCTCGGTCGGAATTGCCTTGCCACCTGCATCGACAAAACAAGCATCGAGTGAGCGAGCATTCGTTCACAGGCCAACGCGTCGCAACGACTACGTACTGCGTACTGCTTCCTTGAGCTGCTGCTTGTGCTCATAGAGAGCACGCTCCTTGCCCTCAAGACCTTTGCGGTACAGGTACTCGCGACGGAGACGAACGTTGCGACGCACCGACATCCTGCTCTTGACACTTCGAAATGCTCTTCTTGTTGGCGACCAACCAACACAAACGGATTGTACCCTTTTAAGTGGTACACATCACACACAAGTCTCACCATTACGTTTGTAACATGATCTGATTCGGACAACTACCGGTTAATAGTTAAGTGAGACAGACCACTCTGGCTGGATCAAGTCGCTGTTGCCTAGAGGCACATTTCTTGCTCCACATGCGTGAAGGAGATTGGGCCAACGCGAAGTCATGCTGGAGAGGCTTCTGCTTGAGATGGCTGCTAGGAGATGGATTGACTGGTGAGCTGATCGGCGATCCATGACGCGATTTCTTCTTCTTTCTTGGAGGTCGCATGGGCGAAATAATTGGGCTTGCAAATGACATTTCGCTTCGAGAGTTGTTTGGCAACGACGTCTTTCGTCGCATTGATCCTAACACTGGAATAGGCGATGAAACAGCTTGAACAGCCGTATCGGCTTGCAGAGCAGGTCCGCGAAATACAATTAATGGACATGCTGCCTTGAAATGACCCACGTCTCCGCAGTACCAGCAATCAGCTAACGCCGTCACGGTGTTTAATGTCATCGTCGATTCCGTTAACTTCTGCGAATCCATGCGATGGGCCATCAGATAGCAATCTCTGGCGGTGTGTTCGTCTCCGCTACATAAATGACATGTTGCCGACATATTCCACGACGACTGATCGCGCTCGCAAATTTGGTCCAACCGATAGTCAGCAAGCACCATCTCGTAGGCACGTTGAAATTCAAATTGGAGAATATGCTGGCCTCTTTTGTGGAAAATTACGCGCCCGACGTCATGATTTAATTCAAAAGGATCTTCAATGCTGAGGCGCCATGGAACCGAATGACTCCACTTTGTTGCTTTTGATAGAGGGGCTCCAGTTCGAATGCTGACAACGTTGTCTTCCAAATCAAATTCCACCGCATAAAACTGGAAGAAGCCAGCAAGCGATGCACCTATTGAATCTCTGGTGCATCGACCAAATGAGGAATCCATTTCAACCGGAAGCGAGCAGAGACGTGAGAGCAGCGATGAGAGTCTCTTTTCCGATTGGATACTCTGGAAAAGAGCCTGAACGGGTGGCAAGAGGTTTTGCGGCTGCCGAATTTGAAGATAGAATATCGCCAGCAGGGAGAAGCCTAAATTGAACGATTCAGTGAGTTCAATTGGTCTCAAAATTGGATTACAAAAGTGATAGCGCACCATAAGAACTGAGAGTGCCATTCGCAGAGTCATTAATGCCTCGTTGTCTTGCCCAGTACTTTACAGCGAATATCAATGGACGAACCCTCGGATCAAGTTGGCCGTAATATTTCAACAGAGCTGTGTTCAGCAGCACATTCACTTGGCCCACGCAGATATCACACGCGATCTGTGTCCCCAACAGCACGAGTCATCATCAGTACACTGACATCAACCCAACACGCGTCCTTCATCAACTTCTGACCTTCCGTGTCGCATCCCAGAGTTTGATAATCGGTACTCGCGCATTACGAATGAACTGCTTGACCGTGAATGTGCCGCTGAGTCGAGAGACCGCCGTCGAAAGGATCTGGATCCTCTCGTGCGGCGAGAACTGGCCCTGGCAATCCACATCCATTTCCTCAAAATAGATCCCGAGATCCAAATCGCATCCGCCAAAGCCAAAGCCGCTGTCACGCACATGCAGAGTCAGTATCCGCCAGTCCATCGTTCCTTTCGACTTGATTACCTTTCGGACGAGCCGAACGGCAGCACGCGGCACGTCGGCCATTCCAACGCCAGCAGCTGTTGCACCTGCTCCCGCATCTCGTTCTTGTTCCGCACTTCAACCGCGTTGGGCTCGAGCAGCTCCAGCATGGTGATGCAGTCGACCGTGAGCTTGCACGCGCTGTTGGCTGCACCCATGCTCGGTGTTGTGTTCTTGTTCTCCGTCTGGTTTCTCGGTCGTTTCTCTTGCGCTCTGCTGCGACTGGACTTGGCTCTCAAGTCAGAGGAAGGGCAGGCAGACGCGTCATGTAGTCAGATCTCGACTCAAGCAGTCATGGCAACTGCTTGCAAGAGGCTTCAACGTCGGCGGGTATGGCTTATGGGGGAGAATGAAGGGAAAGGAACCGCGCGACACGCGCGCCACATGACCATCACTCTCGACTCCTGCAACACCCGCTACTATACAGTATACTGAAAGCAAGAGACTGCACCCAAGCAAGATTCACATTCTTCGCAGCTCAACCGAACTTAGCGGGAGACAACAAACAACCGTAACCCGAATCGTCCAATTGTGTGGCGCAGTTCTGTTTTGTTAATTTAGGACATCTCCGCATTTTGGTTAAACCTCAAAGAGGGAAGGGGGGAGGTACATTGCAATCGGTGGCGCTAGCCAATCTTGCGTTTGAAACCTTTTTTTCGCGAGTTAAAGGCCGAGCGACCCACACGCGGCGGCAGCACGGGCGCATCGGTACGCTTCCAGGCATCGCACAGAGGTCTTTGTTGCAAGAGCAGACAGGGGGAGGACTGGGGGACTAGGCAGGAAAGCTCACTCGTGTCCTGTTGGCGTTGTTCGACCTCTATTGCGCACGCTTTTGCAGAGAAATGGCGCGGAAAATGTGGCAGCGAGCGGTGGCGGACTTGGACCCCCCGGGAGTTCCGAATTCGTTCCGCCGTGCACACGACCAGCAGAATATCGCCAGAGTGCTCATGCAGAGGGAGGCCGGAGGCGCTCGAAGGCCCACAAGGCTGTATGGTGAGACCCAGCGAGAAAACTTCTGGGCAGAAGGCGAGAGCGCCGCCAAGGTACGCTGTTGTGCAGTCGACTCCGATGCCGTAAAACACGAGGGACTGATCTCTCTGTGTATGCGCTTGTTACAGCACCAGAGCCGGTATTTCGATCTCCCACCGACAACCAAATCGACCATCTCCATCGCCATTAGCCCCGACGGGTACGCACTGATTTCTCATGTCTCCCCCCTTTCGATGCTGATGGATGCGAATCGTTTTGGCTCTTAATACAGCAAAACCTTTGCCTCGACGCATGGAGACCACACAGTCAAGATCATATGCTTCACAACTGGCCGGATATTGCAGGTGCGTCAGGAACGAACTTAGCGCCATGGCGATGGATTCTGACGCTTTCTACCTTCCAATGGACGATCAGACGCTCGTGGGACACCCTCGAACGCCCTGGAGTGTCAAGTTCCACCCAACGAACCCGAGATACGTCGCTTCTGGCTGTCTAGGCTTCCAAGTCAGGTGCGCAAGTCCGCTGTTTACGTGCAGGGAGTTTTGTTCTCACCATCTACATGGATGCTATGCAGATTCTGGGACATTGAAACAGGACGCTGTCTGTACGTGGCTACGCTGCGTCACGCTATCATCTCGATCTCGTTCCACCCGTCTGGGGACATTCTCGCCATTGCCAGTGGCACATGTGTATACACTTGGGACTACCAGGTATGCCACCACTACCGTGCTCTAATTGCAATAGAGTGGACTAGCGATCCTAATGTTTGTACCTATGATATACACAGCACACATGTCCTCGTATCGCCATGTTCAGTTACCAGACATTACGATCAGTGACGTTCCTTCCCGATCCAACCAAGATCATGGTCGGCGAGGCCAATGAACGCTACGTCGTAAGTCCGCTTTTGCACTTGGTATGGGTATTCTGCACAGCACTCAATTGGTTATTTGCATTGTTTGCTTAGCGTCCGCAAGGGCAGGCACCTCCTTCGGACCTCACGGTCACGCTGACCATGTGGGATTTCGATCCGTCGTGGGCATTAGCGCCCGATCCGCTGCTCGTGAAGAAAGCAATGTACAACAGCCGTGTGGTGCTGTCGCATGCTCTGATCTACAATGACGGCGGATTCGACGTGTCACGCTGTGGGCAGTACCTTGCGATCTGCGCCGACTTCTCATTGAGGCAGGCTGAGAAAGAAGTGGAGATGGAAGCCGAAATGGACGCAAGCACTGACTTGGAGCAGATTCTGTCGTCAGCCCCGCATGAAAACCCCGTTGAAGTGGCTAGTCCAAACGACGACATGAGTGATGTTTCTGTTCCCAACGGACAAGCGGTATCCTCCACGGATAGCAGCGCGACCAATTTCTCGGCCGTTCCTGCGGTACCTAGCTATAGTGCCCCGTCAACGCCTACGCCGATCCGTATGCCATCTCGTCTGCTGCCAAATCCTGGGCTTTTGCCGCCATCAAACATGTTGGCAGTGCTTCGATCAGCAGCCTCGGATCTTTCGCTGGACCAGTTCACGAATCACGAGTTCCGAAGAGTCCGGCCACGTTTGAATGGCGGATTCCATCGTCAGCCGATCGGGCTGGCTAGGCCGAATGCACTCAACCCAGTAGCAAGCCAACAGCAGCGCTTTACGCAGATCCGGCCAAACATTGCGCTCAGTAGAACACGGTTTACACGCACTCAGCGAGATCAACGTGGCCGTCTAGCGTCCGAAATCCAATCTACGTGGCTGGCACTAATATCCCTTGATCCGCACCAGTTGGGACGAGTGATCCAAACGTGCCATTTGGCTGAGACTGCTGCTGGAGGAGTGACATCCGTGAAGATTTCGCCAACCTCTGCATACGTGTTGCTAGGTTATGGCGTGCGTGATCGCCAGCAAAGGTGCGTGTGTTCTTCGTGATTATAGGGATACTATGGTGTTTAATGGTGATTCCTACTTGAAAATGCGTACAGAGACAATGACTTTCCAGTTCATCGCGTGACGCGGATCTATCGTTGGGACGATATGAAGCTGCTCTCACACGTTGAAAGCGAGTTGGATGATGTGAATATTGCGTTGTTTAGTCCCATCTGTGGTGGAGGATTTCTGTATGGCACCAAGCAAGGAAAGCTACGCGTGTGCAGCACGTATCGTGGCGAGTACGATGACATTGACAACTGCAACGTCCTCGGTGGCACACGCCGGTGCCACTTTGATCAATCAGTCGATACTGCGGAAGACAATGACGACGATGAAGACGTTGACGACGAAGAAGATGATGAAGAGGACGAAGATGAGGATGCCGACATCGAAGATGATCACGAGGACGAAGATGCAGAGATGACGGACGCTCAAGAGGGGCAGCAAGTGAGTCGATAATAATTAACATACTGTTGTTGGGCTGTACAGTAAACATGAGAAGAGCGCGACGCGACCTCGTACGGGAAGGGAGCAAGCGGTGTTTATTTCTTGATCGCCTCGCGCGGCTCATAATACAAATATCCAGAAGTTTTGACGATCAAAACCGGCCAACATGCATTAGCACTCTTCGTCGTCCGCGATCCGGGCCCGATCAGCTCCATAACCAAACGTCTTGGAGAGAAACATCTCTTTGTCGAAATCGTTGCCCATGAACTGAGCCTTGTCGACTTTCCTGGCGCGGTTAATGAGATCGGCTGTTTCTTGGCGGTGAGCTTGCTGTTGGCGCTGGCTGTCTTGGCCACCACATCCCCAGACCTCCATGGCATCGATCGCAAAGTGCTTGCTGGTCGAAAGACGACCGGGCTCAAACGAGAGGCATTTCGGGGTCGAGTAGCAGTTTTCATCAAAATCCTCACTCAGGAACAGGCGGAAGTTTGTTGGTTCGCCGCCCATACCGAGGCCGCGTGGTAGCGCGAAGCCCTTGGAATTGAGGTACATGTAATTTTCATTGGCACCGCTCGCACTCACGCGATAAATATTGATTTCGGGCTTTAGACGGAACAAGAAGCACCCATTGCCGCCGTAGTACCGACTCGATTCTTTCCACTCTGTATCGCAAAACATGCCAAAGATCGCTATCCATACGAGATGACAGAGTCGTAAGCGTTAACGCCATCTCAGACGAACAAAGCCTCATCACCAACCTCCCTCAGTGTCTTGAATGATCACGAGCGTGGGTCCTGAATAACCCAGTACATGGTAGCACAGCCGGTTGAAACTGAGTCCATGCTTGGTGCTCGTATACAACCGATCCAGTTTATTCTGCAACGGATTCGCCACTGCCGAAAGGCAGACAAATTCAGCGCTGCATCATTCAGTTGGTACCTGCATTAGTTCCCTCATAGCATCATGACCAGACTGGAATTGAACGTACGACGACAGAATGTCCGACTTCTCCGAGCGCTGGGGCGGAGAGTATGAAGGTCGAGCGATCGAGCCAAAGCATTTGTGCGCCATCCACGTTGAGAATATTGAATACAGTAGTGGAAACTTCGCCGACCACCGAATGAAGCCATCAGAGCTCAATCGGTCGGAACTGCCGTCCACAGCGAGTGCGGCTCTTGAGAGATTCTGCACAGCGCTTCCGAATCGGTTGCCATCGTCGACACTGGCCTTTTCATCGGCCATGACCAGCACGGCTGCTATCAGTTGACTCAGCTCCTGTGCGCTGATATACGTGGCGCTCACGTCGCTTGCAAACAGCGAGAAAAGAGATCTCAAGACAACAGGTGACGATGATCGCGTGCACTGGGCGACTACAGAAGAGCAACTTCTGAGTCCAAGGCGGTATTTACAGCAAGTAGCACAGAAGCATCTACCTCCGCGTACGAAATCGACCAGCTTAAGCGATGGAGAAGCGCCAGGCTCTTCTTCGCGCGTCTTTAGGCAGAATCTGTGAAATGCCGAGCCGAGCGCGCCCTGCGGCAGCTTCACAGGCTCTAGCGTTCCTGGCAGATCCAGCCACTCCTGAGCAGCACGCAATAGCAGAAATGTCACCATCAATGCACACAATGCTGAGCAGCCAGAGCGGGACTGCAGCTGACCTGGATCTTGGTGTTCACTGTGTTGCTGCCATTTGAGAAGCTTTTGAAGCGTGCAACGAGACAGTCATACTCCTGAACAAGACATAGCTTCAGCGCAAACTCATTTGGCAGCAGGAAGCAGCAGCAGGAAGACGGACCTCGTCACTGAAAGGACCCTTCCACTCGCCAGCGCCTTGGCTTGAAGCGTTGTTCCCCATGACGCTTTGCTTCTGCCTGGTGTGAGAATGCAAGCGTATACCGTTATTTGTACCGGTTTTTATGAAATACCGTTTGGTACCTAGGTACGGTTCGCAGGGTCCCGTAAACAGCGCATTAAATTCTTCCGATCAATCAGCTTTTTCATAATTACCCAAAATGAAAACAACGGTTAAATCTTTGTCAATCGGTTTTCTGGGTTCTCCATCTGGGTATATTGTGACATCTAATGTACATAAAACGGCCAAATCCAGCAGTTTTGTGATTTGATTGGGCTGCGGTACCAAGATTGCGGGCCCGACAACTCGTTAAGTACGCATTCCAGAGTGATTGTCAAATCATGCTTGTGGCGTTTGCTTTGGGTGATGAGTGCAGCAATTTCTCTGTGGTGGACGGACGAAGGCTGCGGCTTCATCGTTCTCTCTATCCATTGCTCCATCTCTCTCTACAGGGTACGAACCGCCTGCCTCCGCCTCAGTAGTGAGCCCTCCTGGCTGGTCTGCGCGCGTGAGGACGGCCTTCTATTGGGCTGAGCGGAGGGAACATGTCTCACGGGTGAATGTCTGTCTGTCTGTGTGCGTGTACCAGAAGAACCAAGCGGCAGGCTCTCTCTCCACTCTATCTCTCTGATGGAAAGCGCGTTCGTCCGCGATGCCATCCGCCCAGAAGCTCTGTATACACACGCCGGCGCGTTCATCTCGATGATCAGCTGCTCCATTATCGTGCTGTTCTACCGCCTGCGGCGCAAGTGGCGGCGGCATCCCAACCCGGTGCTCTACTGGAAGTCCGTTGTCGACCTCGTCTTCGCGCTGCGGTTCCAGTACGACTGGGTGCAGTACATCAACCCGCTCGAGTGCCACATCCTCGGCTCGCTCACGCAGTTCTGCACGTTCGCGTCCGAGGGCTGGTTTGTCAGCATGACATTCGATCTGTACCAGTGCGCGACCGACCCGTTCACCAACATGAAGCAGAACCTGCAATGGTACCACTCGTTCTCGTGGGGCGTGGGCTTTCTGTCCATGCTCGGGCTGTGGCTCTCGGACGTGGACTTTGATCTGGAAGAGCACCGCTCGTGTTATGTGGACGAGAGCAATCCGAGTCTGCTGTTCGCCTATTACGTCTTCGTGGTCATCTCGGTCTGCTGCGCTGTCGTGTTTTCCATTCGTGAGACGCAATCGCATCCGTTTGGCGGCATGCAGGAGGCGCTCAAGGCCAAGAAGGACGTCATTCGAAGCGCTCGTGTCTTCACGATCGCATACACGATCTACCAGACGATCCTGATCTCGCTCTGGATCACGGATATTGCATTGCTGGAGCACCAACCGGCTTTGCTGCAATCAGTACGCAATGCAACTTCGTTCCTGCAGACATCCAAGGGATTCATCGATCTGGTCATCTGGTTTTCCATCAATGGCATGCCGTTCATCGACTGCAGCGCGTGGTACGAAGCTTTGGAAGCCGGCGACCAGTACAGCGATATTGATATCGACCTACAGCCACAATTGAACGTCGCTCTGCGTAAGGAAGTGCTACATTTCACGACCCGCGGGGTTGTAGCGGCGTCGTCAAACGCGCGAAAGGCGGGTGACGGTCGTCGCGTTGTTCGTCTTCGTCTACATGAGCTTGATATGGTTGTGCGCTTCAATGATTATAACCCATCGGCATTCCGTGATATTCGACGTGGATTCGGTATTCGTGAGACTCTCTATCGCAAGTCGTTTCTCGCTACTTGTCACGAACGCATCCAATCGGGAGGATCCAGCGGCGCGTTCATGTTTTACACGGCCGACTACAGTTACCTGGTTAAATCCGTCACAAGAGGCGAGCGCGCTGTTCTGCTACGTATGCTACCGGAATACATCAAATACATGAAGTCGAATCCAGGCTCACACCTGACGCGCTTCTACGGCTGCCACTCGATTGAGATGTATGGTCAGGATTTCAGCTTCGTCGTCATGGGCAACGCTATCGGTCGCGTGAGCATGCACCAATTTTACGACATCAAGGGGTCATGGATTGATCGCAACGCTCAGGTAAGACAAGAAATCCTATCATGTCATAGAGTTTACAAGAATCCATTACTAATATTGGCTAATTCTTGTGTAGCCGATCCCGCCAGGAAAAACGGTCATTTGTGCCTACTGCAGCAATGCCTTCAAATATGGCTCACAGTAAGTGTTTTATATCCCAGTATCAAGCACATTTAATAGGGATTTGTGTACTGACGAAATCTGTTTGTGTGATTTAAAGTGAGTACTGTGAGTACAGTATTCACGGCAATCATCTCGCTCACATTGTTTTAAAAGATAATGATTTTCACCGGCGTTTGCGCGTCACTCCGGAAACAGGTACGATCGCTTTTCTTCACAGTCCGCCTTTTGCTCTGGCATGATCACTAAACAGTTTCCTCAATTGTTAGCTGAAGTTATTGTGAAGCAACTGGTCAAAGATAGCGATTTCTTGTGCGCGCAAGGAGTAATGGATTATAGTCTGCTGCTCAGCGTCCACAGCACCAAGTATGTGGTAGATCACATCGATGAAGACACTTTTGTGAACGTGCCATCAAAACGCAAAGTGAATTATGCGTCCTGCCATCGAGACATTGACGTGTCCTTCGTTTCCAAGCAAAGCGTTAGTGAGCTCGACCTAGATCCAACAGAAGGCTCAAGTGACGAGGAAATCGAAAACGGGCGGCAAGCATTCCGACGAGGTTGCCGTTTCTCAGTGCTGCACTTGAATGAAGAAGGCAACAAATCGTCTGACACATCCTTGGTCTCGCCTTCAACTCCTCTACGGTCAGATTCTTTGACCTTTGGAACGTACGATACGTGGTCACCAAGCGTGGGCAGATCCGAATGGGTGGGCGAGCGAACGCTTGAAAAGTCCGGTTATCAGGCTTGTGTCGTCGTCGGACCTGACTATTACACCATCGGCGTGATCGACATGCTGCAGACGTGGACATGGAAAAAGCGCTTTGAGCGGTGGTGGAAAATATTTATTCTACGCTCGGACGGCAATGGAATTTCGGCCGCGCCACCGAAGTTTTACGCCGAGCGTTTCCAGCGGAAGATGCGAGATATCATGATGGTCTCCTCGTCTCACATTGGCTTCGGCCATCACTAGAAATATTAGGATGTAGGTGCGTGTTGAGAAGCGGCGAAGAATTAATCGAGTGAGAATTTAAGCCAGGACATCATTTCTTTCCTGTTTTCTACGTGAAGCGAGCAGAGTGACAAAAGGAGCGGACTACCGACGTCAATAGTTGATTGGTTGAAAGAATCCATGGATTGCACCATTGCATGGAGGCAATGTGAAGTACTTTCGGATTTGAGCCAACGCCCTCAAAAACTAGCAAACAATTCTCAAGAGCTTCTCAAAGTATTATCTGCTTAAATGCGTGGAAAGAATCAGACGCCACGTAAGTCTTGAGCAATCGGCTTAAATGAAGATGCTCTTGCGTCGCAGAAACAACACGCTGGCTATGACGATGGTGCCATTGTGGAGCTTGTAACACTCCAGAACCAGTGAGGGGCTTCTTTAAGGTCTGATTCCAAATTCATTCCGAACATTCCAGTGATAAACGTGCCGACCGAAATGGCGATGGTGAGAATGGAGAAAAAAATGTCCACTCCAAGCAAGTAGTTTCGCATCGAGTCCAACTTGAGCATGACCAGGCTCTCTGCCTTCTGGATGCGATGTTGCAGCAAAGCCACTTTTGTACGAGTGGAGATAACTCTCCACCAGAATCTCGGCCTCCTCCGAGTCGAAACTCCACAAATCATTTAGGAGCGAAGGATCTTCGTGCAACTTGGCAAGGTAAAGCAGTCGAAGATCGTCTTCGTTATCAACGAGTTCCATGAGCGCTCGTCGCACACCATCGACCTGGGATTCAAACTCGTTCATGGTGTTCTTGAAGGTGCGCAGCATATCAAGTTCACGTGTGAATGTGTGACCGGAAGCTAGTCGATCCAACGCAGATGGGATGTTTGAGAAGCTAATATCGTAATCGGTCTTGAAGTAGCGAACGAGTGTTTCCAGCAACAGAGGTTGACTGGTCCGCTGGCTTTCAATGCTCTAAACAGACAGAACGATCCATTTATGACCACACAAAATACAAACGAGAACCCTTCAGACAAACGTATTTGAATTCGTATGGGATCTCGTTACTCAAGTCATGAAGCATGACTTCGCGAAAGCTTTCCTTAAGAAATGAAAGAAGCGAGTCGGCTTCATCAGGCACGAAGACAAGGCAGGCATTGCGGATGATGATGGCGCGAACGGGATCTGTTCAAAGAGAAAGCGGTCAGATCCAAAAGCTTCAGTGAACCAAGTCCAAGTCTGACGTACCGGCATTTACGAGGATGGCTTGGCTTCGGAGCTCGATAGCCGGCTCATTGAAGGCGGCGAACATTCTATCCAGCTTGCGAATGTCTCGTGCATGCACATGCTGCACGTCACAGCTCATTCCGTGGGCAGGCGGACCGCTACTCTTGATTCGCTTTAGCTGTTGCATGACTTTGGCATGCTGGATTTGCGCCAAAGCGGGTTCTTCTATTCCACAGTAGCTAAGCGTGTATTACCAGCATTCGGCCGTGCTTGAGCGCCGAGGGATCGACTGACAGGCAAAGCGCTTGTTGTCATTGTCCAGTGGCGAGCGCAAGGAGAGGCGATTGACTTCGCTGCATTCGGTGTCCACGGACACATGGCCCATTGGCAATCTGTTGTTGTTCAGTGTTATTGGGCCACAAAGGAGCTCAGGGGAACGAGACGGCGACGGCATGAAGCTGGAGAAGCTCGAGGGCGCGGCGCATTGGCTCAGATCCGTTCATTCCGTTGATGAATAAGGATTTAGCAGTTAGGTGTACCACACACATATAGGCTTAAACTTTATGCCTAAATTAGTGTTTACACATTGCTTTGGAATAAATATTCAGAAACAAGTTCAGAATAAAGTATCTTGTTTACGACTCCATGATCATCATGTCACCAACTGGAGCGCCTGGAACGCTGAGTAGTCGTTTGGGATCTTGATGTTCATGGAGTTGCAAATTACGGTTGTGCTAGATATAACAGACCACGATTGAGTTACGCAACTCAAATCAGATTCGTTCTACCTCATTTTTGGAATGTGACAGTAGCAGAACCGGAAAGTTTTCTGACAACATTCAAGTCAAAGTAGGCAGTTACTCAATTGCCATGCGAACTGCCGTATCTCGCTCCTTCGATATCTTGTGGATCAATCAGCTACGCTTCTCACGGAGTGATGATGAACTGAAAACCTGCTTTTAAGGCGCTGGTGGCAGGCCTTAAAAGCAGGTCGTCTCAGTTCTGCAGCTTTAACTGCAACCTTAAGATGCGTCGCCACGACGAACCCCCTGGCATACAATCTCAAAGCATCCAATATGTGTGCCTTTAAAGCAAAATGCCTCCCAGCACAGTCCACCTAGTTATAGCAACTAAATGGTCAATGTAACCACTTGCTACTGCTTAAAACGTTGAATCTAGTAGACGACATTCATGGCGGAATCAAGCACCACAACTCCCGCCACAGTGCATCATACCATACGACGAAGAGCTTTTCGCAGAGGAGCATGTCTGTTCAGCGCCAAATTGTCAGGTCGACATGACACGTCTGAAGTCAATCAAACGTACTCGGTCAACCCGAGCGATAAGTAGCGATAAACAGGTGCAAATCGCTCGATGTATTCATTTAAGTTGCTGGCTTCTCTCAGAACTCGATGCCCCAACAAAAGTCGCCTGCATGAATTGTGAAATCAACGAATCCACTGGACCCAAACAACGTATCAACGTCGACAGACGTCACAAAAGTGCTTGGAGTGCAGCGATACACAGCCTTGTTAAACTCATTTGCCACGCTCTTCCTGAAGGAACATCGCTCGACAAACTTCTGCCAAAGGTTTGACGGATTCTCTCGTAATCGAACGATCGCACCTCATTTGTGGTAGCGTCTTGGGAACGTGAATTGCTCGGACGATGTGATCACCGGATTTTGATAAGCAATCGCCACATCACTGGTGACGAGAACTCGATACGCCGCTCAGTTTGAGCCAGTATACCCTTTTGAAGACATTGGTCGACTATATCAGCATCACAACCAGAGTGGGCACCGTAAGCAATACGTTATAGCCGATCCGGCTCGTCCGTGCCAAGATTTTTCAACACCTTCACAGCGTCAGGGTTTCAAACAGCTCATTATCGTTAGCTCGATATCGTGACCCACTTTGCAGCATACGGATCCACTCGGCAGGCGACGGAAGACTACTCGCACTCCTGTTACGAGAGACGTGGACTTCATTGAGTGTATGAATGGCAGTCATGCAGAGACCAAGGTACCCGTCAGCTCTTCCAAATTGGCACAGATCGCAAACGACGACGACTCTTCGAAGCACGCGAAGCCCTTGAACCACTTGGTGACGTACTCGAAGATTTCGGCATGACTAAAGTTCAGCTGGTCGATGCTTAACACCATTCTTTCTTTGTACTGTATTGGAGTAGCGAGTCGTGTGTATTCCACACCAGAGCCATAGGCTGCAAACATCAAGATCTTAATACGTTGCTGAGAATAAACTTGACAGCTCCCAAAACACCATATACATTACGTGCCCAGCTTGAGTTGGTACAGTTTATTCCGCACCGCCGCTTAAAGTTTTCCTCAAAATTCTAGATCTCGTATGTCCTCAATGCCGAAAAATTGAGCTCGACTATCCTTCTCTTTTCCTCCGTGTGCCTTTTCATCGAGGAACTGCTCACTAGCATCGCCAGCGAGGTTTTCCCCGTCATTGGTGGGCTTTTCACCAGCAGGACGTGCGTTTTTTCGAGTCGGTGGATGATATTCGCGGTGAGAGTGGCCCGAGAAAGCGTTCGTGGATCTTCTAGATTAATGCCTTCTCCTCTCACAGTCGGTCCACGCGTGCCATATCAGACGTTGGCATGCGACTGTGTCCACTTGCTGCGATCGACTGCGACTGCCGCTCCGCGACTTCTTGCGCAATGATCGAGCTCCACTGCGGCTGCGGCTGCGGCTTCGACTACGACTGCCACTGGCACTACGGCTACCACGACCTCGCGGGATGCGCACTAGAACGAAAGCACGGTCCGTGCGATTGCGGAATTTTGCGGTTCGTCGCGCTTCGGCTGTGGCTGCTGACACAACCACCTCTTCGGTCGGAATCGCCACCAACACATGAATCTGGTCCGTTGATGGCTGAGGCATTCCGCAAAGTCTTTGTTCCCTTCACTTGCTCTTCATCTAACAACGCCTGAATGTCCTCATGAATTCCCCCCCTTTTCAAGTCGCAGCGCAGCAGGATCTTCGTCTGGCAGCCACGCGTCGCTACTTGGTCAAGAACAACTCCAGTTCATCCGCATCGCATTTGATTTTGTTCGGCTTCTCCGCCTTGATCGCCTTAATTAAGTAGCCCACCAACTGGCTCGCATCGACGTCCACAGGGAACGCACTTCCCTTCACACTAACGAGCGCGCACACAAACGTCACCAACGGTGACCAGGTGAAAGATGACATCAGTCGGAAATCTCACAACCGTTTGTGAGATTTCCGACTTTCACCTCTAATTTCGAGGTTTCATTATCGAATAATGGATAATGGGCTAATCAAGAATACCCCAACTGCTTTGGAATAATATCCAAAACCAAATTCAGAACACAATATCTTTTTTTACGACTCCATGATCATCATGTCATACTCTTGCAACTTCTGCAGCGCCTGGAACGCCGAGTGGTTGATCAGATTGTACTCCACGTCGCCCATCTCATCTGCATCGGCGAGCGCCATGAGCGACCGTATCTGGCGCTGGTTGATATCAGGGAACGCGTTGCGGATGGCTTCGATCACCTCTTGGCGAGACAGCAACCCGCGACGACCCTCATCCTGGGCTTCCAGGGCTCTAGAAAGCGTCATCTGCAGCCACAAAACGGTGTTTAAACCGGCACTGCGCATTACAAATGAGACAAACCCGGCAGCGCACGTACCTCAAACGTGTGTTGATTCATGTCGAGAATGGTGTAGTACTCGCTCGTCTTGCGGTACTTCTGCAGATACGCTGCGAAAGTTTGCTGGCTGTCGAAGTTGGCCAGCACGATGGCCATCCCAGCGACGTGAGCAGCGAACTTCTCGTAGTTGACGAAGCCACTTTTGTCTTCTTGGGCTTCGGCCATTATCGCGATGATCTGCAGTCGCGTGAGGCCGACGTCAACGGCGCGAAACAGTCTCGTGAGCTCTCCGACCGTCAGAAGACCAGTCGCTTCGGCGTCGCCGCTCGCAAAGACCTCGATGAGATACTGCGTGATCATGTCTTGGTCGTTTGGAGTCTCCACGGCTCCGGCGATGAATGCGTCGCGCAGGAGTGGGAAGCAAATGGGGATGAAGTCCGGATAGGCCACAGAGCCATCTTCTTCCACTATTGGCGCCTCGGACATGAGAATGTTCACCTCTCTCCGACAAAAGCCCAGATCAGCATCTCGGATACAGTCCATGAACTCCAGCCGGCCCAGTACGCCACGGTCTTCGCCGTCGGCTCGCTGGAAGATCTCCCGCAGCAGACTCTCGATCTCGTCCTGCATCATGCCGTGGAGAAACACTTCGATCTCTCGCTTGGCGAACGATTCGATGCGGGCCAAGCGCTGCGGTCGGCTCGAACGAAGATGCTGTGCGACTTGAAGCGCCAGCGGAAGAAAATCTAGGCAAAAAAACAACTAATTAGGATCGGATTTACTTCGAACAGGAAAGAGCGAGAGATTCATTGCCTCCGTAGCTGATAAACCCTTGCTCATTTTCATCGGCCTCAGCGCAGAAAGCCTTCATCTCAGTCGGAGAGAATTGCAGCTCCTCGCCGATGTGAACCAGCGCCTAATCAAAAGATACCCCAACATCAGTCAGCAGCTTCAGCTCCAGCCAAGTTAGACTCGCCACCTTGTTGAACGTGTTGGAGTCCAGCCATCCTTCGCCCTGGTGGTCTGCGTCCTGGAGCACGTGCGTGAACAGATCCTTGATATCGTCCTCGAACACTTTCATGTACGCCGGGACAAATCCGCCTGCGCTTCCACCCGCACCAGCGCTCTGACCGCCTGTTCCATCCCGCTTTTGGACCAAGTCCTGGAAATACTGCACACCAAACTCGTACATGGCCTCTCTTGTCTCCATCTTGCCCTGAAGCCGCAGGATCTCGCGTGTGAAGTTGCGCAGCACATCGGGAAGATCTGTGGGCACTTGGAGCACTTTGGCGTATTTGGACGCCATCGCAAAGAGACCGAAGGGGCGACGAATGCAAAGAAAGAATGCCTTTTCATCCGCAACAGACGCGAGCGGTTTTGCTTCGCTCTGCTTTTTACTCTACCGACATGATGGAGGTGGATTCGTGAATGATCTTGTGCCTACGGAGCTCCGGGACGTTGAGGTAGGCGAGCGCTTGCGCTCGAACCGAGTCTTTCAACTTAGGAAGAGCCTTCAGCTCTCGGATTGCTGCGTCAAAAACCATATTAAAGCCGAGCAACTCGCGCGTGAAGTTGCTTGGATCATATAACAGACGTTCGTCCATCTCTGCGGCCTTGAGAACGCTCGGATAATCGCTCATGAAGACTGTGTCGACGCCCCATTGACTGTCCAGCAGATCCTTTACAGCATGCAGGCGCGAGATCTTACCCACGATGCCTTCCGTCACGAGCTTGGACTTGTCGATGATGGTGGTGATGTACTCAATGGAGATGGCGACATTCACAGTTACGCTCACAGGCGTCACGAGCCAGACGACCACGCTGAGCGTCTCTGGTGCGTACGTGAATCCGTCCTCCGAGACCTCAACGTCGTCCGAAAGCTGCAACTCGCGGAGGTATTTTCCGTTGAATGTCACGGATTTAGCTGGGAGCGTTCCACGGAACTCCACCTTGTAGGATCGCCTCTGAGGCATCGATCCATAAGATCCGTTGACTGCGTGAATGATAAAGGTATCTGAACCACCGTAGCTGGATGCAGTACAGTTGCTTGAGCGGAATTCGAAACTAGTCGACGCAGTTTGGCCAGCCAAGTACTCCTTCGACAGACCATCGTCCTCGTACAGATCCTGACGCACTGAATCGAGGTCACCAGGAAGCACCAGCAAATGCAAGAACGAAGGCGCGTGTGTGAGCTGCCCCACGGTTTCACTGCGACCTTCAGAGCCTTCGTGCGTCATCGTGATGATACTGCCAGCCTTTGCCAGCCGCGGGATCTCGCTGAGCGTGTAGCCGAGTGAGTAGACGACTGGTCCTTGAATGAGATTACCAGTCATGAAGTCGTACCACAAGCCAGGAGGGACCCAAATTGACTTGGATGCCAGGTGCGTGTCGTTCGCAACAGGCTCAACGACTGGTGAGACGAGCATACTCGATCCGAACATATACTGCTGGGTGAAATTGTACGCCTCGTCATGCTCTGGCCAGTCGAGAAACAGGCCGTGCACTATGCTCACGCCGGAATCGTGCGCTTCTTTTGCTGCGTGGTAAATGTATGGCACCATTGACGCCCGTAGCTTCATGGCAGCACGCGCAACCTCATAGATCTCGTCGCTGTACTTCCAAATGCGACGGTCGCTGAGAGAGCTCTTGCTGGAATGGGTACGGAAAATGGGCGCGAATGCTCCCCATTGCAGCCATCGAGCGAAGAGTTCCGGTTCCGTGGGGTTCTGGAAGCCGCCTAGATCATGGCTCCAGTATCCGAAGGCCACGTTCGCAGCCATGGCCGTAAAGTACGGTTGGAATTTGAGAGATGCCCATGTGGCGATGACGTCGCCTGAGAAGCCCACTGGGTAGCGATGGTTGCCAAGACCTCCAAACCGATGGAGCAGCATGGGTCTCGCTGTCGTCCGCTGCCAATGGTACGGACTCGTAAAGAAGACGTAGTTGAGCCACAGTGTTGGGTTAATATCGCTGCGGTTCTCGTAGCGCTGGATCCAATCTTCGCCCTGCTGCCAATCGAGCCACCAGAAGTCCACGCCGTCTTGCTCTCGCTGGGCGATTGTCATGTCGAGCCACGTTTGTGCGAAGTTCTTGTCAGTTATGCGGAAGGGAACGTACTTCTGCGTCTTGGGGTCGATCCCCATGGCAGTGGCCACGATCTCATAGGAGTCTTCCCAGGGCTGGACGCCTGAAGCCGGATGCAGGTTGAGAGTAACGTGGAGTCCCTTGTTGTGCAGCCACCGCAGCAAGCGCGGCGGGTCTGGAAACAGCGCTCGGTCCCAAGTGAATCCGGTCCAGCCTTTGGGCTGTCCAGACTGGTCCGGTTTCTTCTCCGTGTAGAACGTGAGGTGCCAGTCCATGTCGAGCACCACGACGTCCAGCGGAAGACTGCGTTGCTCATACTGCGCCACGATCTTGTGCTTGACGTCCGCGTCACTGTATGCCCACCAACGAGAGTAGTAGACACCGAAGGCGAACCTTGGCGGGATCGGCATCTTGCCTGACAGCCACGTGAACTCGCGCAGGGCTTGTCTGTAGTTGTGACCGTGGAAGATCAAATACAGATCCTTGTATGATGAAGTACTGTAGTAGCAATGGAACGCTGGAGCTGCGTTAGATCCATTCGAGAAGCTCGACACTGGATCAGGCGAATAGCAACAGCCTTGAGCGATGCATTGGGCTTTGTCCACGGTCTCGTAGCCGCAAATTTGCCGTTCTGACGCTGGAATCGAGCACGAAGCTGCCTTGCGTTGAACGGAAGCCTTCTTGAGCCATGGCCATTGCGGGTCCTGGTCAAGCGTTGCAGACAACGTGTCGTCGATCACAGTGTATCCACGCTTGCGACTGAAGAGTCCATACGTGCAGTGGTTGTCGCGCACGCTCTCTGCGCCTTGTTCGAGGCACGCAAGCGAGACTGCACCATTGACCATGTCCAGCGTTCGGATCGTCCCAGGCATGGCATCACGAAGGACTTTGTCTGTGACTGATGGAGACCACGTCTGCCTGAGATCGCCCATCGTCACCTTGAGATTCTGATCCGAGAAGCTGTCGTCGGGAGCCGCTTGGTAGTCATACTCGACCTCGAAGAGCTTGTCGCTGGATGTGATGACCGTCCTATGCCCCGTGTCACCGGCTTGAAATCTTGGCACATTGTCCATCATGCGCGTTTGGATTCGCATCGTGGACTCGTCACGGAACTCTTGAGGGGTCGAGGCCCATTCCATGCGGATGATGTGGTCCGTGAGAATGCAGAAGCGCGCCTTCCCGTTTGCAGACAGGACAAGAGCTTGTCTGTTGCAAGCAGAACGCTCGAAGCCTGCGTTTACATCTCCAGTGCAGACTACAGTCACAAGCACCAGGAGAGCGAGTCTGCCTCTCAGACCATGTCGGCTGGCCATGCTTCTCTCTCAAGTGAGCGAATCAGATTTCTGAGTGCGATCTTCAAGCACTCCCTCGTTTCAGTGCCCATCATGGACACATGCAGCTGTGGTATTTCCTATTTACTTGGATGGCAAGAGTTCTCTGTTAAATAAAGTCGTCTTCCTCCAGGTCCGAGCTTGAGGTGCCAGTTCTGGTCGATGAAGATGATTTGGGACTCGAGGCGCGGTAGATCGCGGACGAAATGTCAGTGTCCATGCTCTTGCCTTTGCCGGCTCCGGGCGACAAGGATCTCGGTGAGGTCGGCACCACTTTGGCCGGCGCATTGTCCTCTTGTAGCTGGCGAGGGTCCAGTTTCAGTTGAATGTCCTCCTCGTCTGAGTCGTCAGTGTTCCATGCCGAGCTTGGAGTCACGGCCTATGAGAAGCAAGAGCGTCAGTACAGCATTCGAATTAGAGAGAGTCATCACAAGCGAACGCACCAGCTCAGTGTATCGCCCGTCATCTCCGCCGCGCGTCATGAGCAGCACACCGATACCAAAGATCGTGAGAAGACCGCCCAGAGTGAACATGCACATTTGTGTTCGCGTCATGCTCACGTACTCCTCAAAGTACATGATACCGCCGAGCACGCTCATGAGGATCCAGAAGCTCTGGTACACAGGCACGACCACGAGCGCGTCGAAGCGAGCGAGTCCGCCGTTGAGAAAGTGCACTTGCGATCCAAGGCAAAGAATAAGGCCGAACATGATCATGTACGAAGCGAACTGCGTGAACATGAACCAGCCAGACTCGCCCCAGATCGCGGTCTTGAGTAACTCGACCGTGGACTTGGCCAGCAGCACCGACTGGCCACCGAACGTGCCTGCGATGCCGCCATAGCAAACAATGTGCACAAGCCCGCCTTCGTAGTTGTGGGTTGTCTCAATGTACCGACTGAGACCGAAAAGGCAGCTGATGAACAGCACGACGCAGAAGATGTACGCGTACATGACAGGCTGCTGGTAGAGCTTGATGAGGTCTTCAAGCTCATACGACGGCGTACTGTGGCCAGCAAAGATCACAGTCAGCGTCACGCCCATGAAGATGATCACAGTCGCGCCGATGTTCTCGCGCGTGACTTTCTCCTTGTGGAAGATCGGAGCGATAAACATGTTCCAGACCAGCGAAAGCGCGGCCAGTGGGGCCAAGAGCGTCTGCGGGGCCATGCCGAAAGCCACAAAGTCCAGAAGAGAGCCCAAACAGACCAGAGAAAAGCCGAGCACCCATAGCGGCTGCTGAAACGTGCCTTTCTTCTCCTGTGCGGCGTCATTGCGCGTCATGGACAGCTTCTGCAGGTTGATGCCAACAGAGTTGAGCACCGAGAAGATGAGCGAGATGAGGAAGCCGGCCACCCACATGCCTACGGCCGGCCCTGAGTAGCTCATCTTAAAGCACTTGGTACTCTTGCTCTCGATCTCGTTGGTCGTCGCAAAGTGCGAGCAGATGCTCTCGAGACCAGGACACGATTTCTTGAACGTATCGCGGCACGACGTATAGCACAGTGGTGTGTAGTCGCGGCCGATTTCACACGCTGGGAACTCGATCGCACACTCCAATCGCTTGAGCAGACTGCCGCATGAGCTGCTGGTGTTGGTCAGATCCAGTGAGGCGATGACTTGCTGCAGCTGAAACTCCGAATCGCCTTGGAACTGCGTCAACGAGCTTAGTGCCAGGCTGCTGGCGTTGGTCCAGTCTGCGTAGGCTGCTTGGGCCCTCAGATCGAGATCGTCCCAAGACAATTCGCCGCCGCAGACAGCGAATGTCACGTGAGAGCAGAACGAGAGTCCTGCAGGTGTGCCGCACGTACTGGAGCATTCCAGTGCGGTGGCGAGTCCGATGGCGGCGACTGCGGCCGAAACCAGCGCAGTTATTAGCCTCTGCGGACGCATGGATGGCTGGACGAGAGCTGCGGATGTAGAGGTGGGAGAGATGTCGGGATATCTGGACTTGGTCCGGAGCTTGGGCTTCTTGGGCAATGCGCGCGGCGTGCAGCGACGATGGGTGTCACGCGGAACGGTGGGCATTCGGCCCACAAATAGATTGGGTTGCCTGTTCAAGAAGATATCGAACCCAAATGTGTATTGACAGGGTATTATAAGAAGAAGGCATTTTACGAATGGAAATCGCATGCAATTGCATTGAATGTGGCAAGCTGATCAATTTATATAGGTTTAGTCAGATAGGCTAAAAATACTCCGAAAGGTCGGACCTCCGCATCTCAAAACGTTGGTTACAGTTGTACCATATTTCGCGGCACAATAAACTATACATCCGGATGAGTCGTACGTATAGTAGGTAGGATAACTGCACAAACATCCGTGTTATTAACTGGAATTAACAGGATTAACGCTCCGGGTGAGCGTGTTTACGCGGTGCTCTCGAGGAACCAGTCGCGAGTCTGCGCGATACCGTCAGAGAAGTCGTATGCGGCCGTGAAACCGAGCTTGGTCTTGGCCTTGACGGGCGAGCAGACAGATTCCTTCACGTCACCCGAGCGGAACGGGATGTGCGTGATCGCGGCCTTAGAGCCGAACTTCTCCACGATCTTTTGGGCAACCATGTTGACCGACGTCTTGACGCCCGTGCACACGTTGAAGACGTCAAATTCCTGGTCTGGCAACAGCATGGCTGTGCGAATGGCGCGCGCCACGTCCTTCACGAACACGAAGTCGCGGTACTGGTCGCCGTCGCCGGTGACCTTGAGCGTGCCATTGATCTTAGCCTGCTCCATGAACCACGACACCACGCCACTGTAGGACGAGTGCGGGTCCTGGCGAGGGCCGTAGACGTTGAAAAAGCGGAGCGCAGTGGACGCAAGGCCGTAGTTTGTGTTGTACTCCTTCATCAGATGCTCCATCTTGAATTTGGTCGTGGCGTACGCGCAGATACCGCCTGTCGCGGTCTCTTCTCGCAACGGGAGGTTCTCTGGAAGCGGCGTGCCGTACGTAGCACCAGAAGAAGCAGCAACGACGCGCTTGATGCCGTTCTTCACGGCCCAGTCCAGCACCTTGCGCGATCCCTCCACATTAATGCGCTCGTACTTCTCGGGCAGACGAGTACTCTCTTCCACAGAAATGGCAGCCGCCAAGTGGACGATGTAGTCAATCTATTCGCATAGGAAGTCACCATGTCATGGACTCGAGCGCATGAGAGATAGGGAACTGTTGCGTTCGCACCTTGTGCACAATGTACGAGAAGTCGTCCACAACAGTAATATCCTTGACCAGAACAGCCGCAGAGCCGCGGTTGAAATTCTTGCCATTGCTCATGTCATCGTAGATGACAACCTGCATAGGCACCAAGCGGTGAGTACCATTCTGTTCTTCAAGCTTGCAGCCAACTGCCTTACCTCAAAATCATTCGCGAGCAGGTCCTCGACGACGTGACTGCCAATGAAGCCCAGACCTCCCGTGACAAGCACCGTTTGCTTGTTGGCACCGGTGGAAGCCATGCGCAGCGCCGAACCGCGCGTGGTGCGGGTAGTACTGTACCCCGAGCCGAACATCACGCCGACCACGAAGATGAGCGCCACGCCGATGTAGACGTAGGCGCGCGGCAGCAGCATCCAACCGCTGTCGTGCACTTTTCGGTCATGCATCTTAGTCCTGGAGTCTGAATCAAGGAATGTCGTCTGTCCCTCCCCCTCAGTCTCCGCTTCGGCACTCAAGTCTCATGTACCGCACTCCCTCTTCATACGCATTCAAGGTTGAAGAACACACGAAAACAGATGCAAAGACAGCGAGGATTCTCTGGTTTTGAAAAACGCACCGGTGACGTATGCATCATATATCACAGGTTTATTGCGTGTCAAAGGGCTGACACTAACAGGCACGCAGGCATTGGTGGCCAATTGCTGCGTGTATTGGGTGAGATGGTACGTAGATGGGGGTCATCCCAAACTTCAACTCAGGTCGACGTAATCGGCGGGAGAAAAGATTCAATAAATGCGTCACTGGGAATCTCCGTTGCGCTTCCACGGAAGACCATCCAGTCCAATGCGCAATGTTTCATGCATCACCAGCTCAGTCGTATGCAAAACCCAACAGCAAAGCCAAAACGACAGGAGAAAAACAAAACATCTTTCATTTGTTCTGCAAAAATTGCAACGCGAGCACAAACTCAGGCACTAAGCTAAGGCGCAAGTTCTTAAGCCGACGTCGTGGCGTTGGCGTCCAGAGGCACGTTGAACAGACCACGGCCGTCGTTAATGCTCTTGAAGAAGTCGCCGAACACCAGCGAAATGATGGCCATGAGCTTCATCAGAATGTTGAGCGCAGGGCCCGAAGTATCCTTCAACGGATCACCGACAGTGTCACCGATAACGGCGGCCTTGTGGATAGCGCTGCCCTTGCCTTGGACAATGAGCTTGCCTTCCTTGTCCTCGACCGAGACGCATCCCTTCTCGACGTACTTCTTAGCGTTGTCCCAAGCACCACCAGTGTTGGACTGCGAGATAGCGAGCTGCACACCCGACGTGAGGGCACCGACAAGCAGGCCCGACACGGCGTGGACACCGAAAAACGTGCCGGCAACGATGGGCGACAGAATGACGAGCAGACCAGGAGGCACCATCTCGCGGAGCGAAGCATCCGTGGAGATCTTGATGCAGCGGGCGTGGTCCGGAGGGCCGTGGCCGGGAAGACCTTCAAGGAGGCCGGGGATCGTGGCGAACTGGTACTTGACTTCCTTGACCATCTCCATGGCAGCGACACCGACCGACTTCATGGTCATAGCCGTGAACCAGTAAGGCAGCATGGCACCCATAAACAGACCAGCGAAGGTAATGGGGGACAGGATGTTAATGCTCGTCTCCTCAATGCGGGTGACGAAGCCACCGAACAGAGCGAGCGACACAAGAGCAGCCGAACCGATGGCGAAGCCCTTGCCAATAGCAGCCGTGGTGTTACCA
>JAADVW010000234.1:0-45200 GCA_023335875.1 Elongisporangium prolatum
AGACCGATCGACTTGCTGTTGAAGACATGGGTCTTACCCCCAATGGTGTGTGGAGCCTCATTCACACCACATTCTACGGTAGCCGCAACGGCGATGTTGTTCAAGGACTCACGCAGGAGCAAGTCATCAGTAGGGTCTACAAGGCTCGTCGCGCGCATTTTGGATTTGATCTCCACGACACCATCGAAGTTCTCCTCTCTCATTACTCTCTGGCTCCTCTATGAGCTTCTTTCAGTTTCATCAAGCCTCCATGGTGGGGCAGAAGCTTGAGAGAATCATTGGATGAGCGCACCCAATGCTGCTTCAGTTGTTGAAGCACAGACAATCGACTCTTTTCTTGGACGGCACATTTCGCTGTGTGCCAACCAAGTTCTATCAATGCCTGGTGCTAATGGTACACGACCTCGTGACGAATCTCTTCGTGCCCGTTGTCTATGTCCTATGCACGATCAAGACCCAAGAAACCCATTCATAGCCGCGTTGTCCATCACACTCGCTGTGCAGCGGTAAGGTTTTATCTGGGTCAGATACGGTGCGGAACAGAGTTTGATCAGGTACCTTTTCATGTCCGTTTGGTCAGATCTGGTGGTGGGGATATACAAATCGTCAAGCATTTGAATCGCGTTTATTCTCAGTCGAGGCAATGACTGGAGCAGCTGCAAATGGCCACTTGGATGATATCGAGTATTTGCATAAGCATTTATCGGAAACAAATATGTTACGAGCTACAGTATGAGAACTGCCGCTTCAAATGGAAAGATCGAAGTTGTAAAGTGGCTATGTGAACATGGATCCGTTGGTTCTGAAGAAGTAAACGCAGCGCAGTGGATGTTATCGCGTGGCTTTTGCAGCGCAGCGATGTGTCAGCGTCCCCGCGTTATATTCTATAATTAGGGAAGATCATTTGCATGTGGCGAAACGGTTTGTTGAGCAATACGAGTGGCCTGAAGCTCATTTGAAAGACGTTTGGATCAACCAAGCGATGAACTTGGCAGCAAATTATGGCAAAATGGAAATTCTGTTGTATCTATCCACTCACCCACGTGATCTGCATACCAACTCTCGCATTTTAGAATGCGGAATAGCAGGAATCTCGCTATCGTGAAATTTCTTTATGCTAAAAACTGCACAAGTAAAAACGATTTACCGGCATTTTCTCAATTCCTCTCTAACCAACTGGAAATTTCGCAATTCTCAAATGGGTGCAACACAATCGCAATATAAAAAAATCCTCTACGGTGGCAATGGATACCGGAGCAAGACATAGTCTGGATATTGTCCAGTTTTTTCACAACTATCAATCCAACCGTTGTACAGCAACAACAATACGCAATGCAGCAGCCTGCGGCCACTTGGACATTGCCAGCTTTCTCCATGAGCATCGGTCCGAAGGATGCACAACGAGAGCAATGAATAAAGCTGCTGGAAATGGCCACGTGGAAATCGTCAGGTTTTTGCACCAACATCGATCGGAAGGAAATGTCGCACAAGCTCTGAGATCAGCCGCAAAAAATGGGCAGCTCACTGTTCTCTAGTGGCTGTACGAAAATGCGACTATTCCAGGCGACAAAGTCCATTCGCATACCGAGAGGCTATCGAGTGTGGCCAAACTGAGGTCGCAGTCTACCTTGCGACGCATTGCGGAGCGAGATGCAACACATTTGATGTTCGAAAACTTGTTGCTTATGGGCAGTTCCATTTGTTGGGATGGCTGTTCGAGCACGGATCGGACCCAGTGCACATTGATTTTAAGCGATGCTTCGAGGCTCGAAGAATCGCTGAAGTCGATGGCTAGACTTCAAGATCAAGAGTGCTTGTCTCTCTTAAATCGCAGAGCGGAGCGTACGTCGCCCTCTACATCTGACCTGGTGCTTGGACGTCTGCATGCTTGCAGATCTAGTGCATTTGGCGTAAGGTGTCAAGCTATTTGGATTACACGCACAAGTGGACTCTTGAGACGGCTTCGAGGACAGGATTTCTCTTCCGTCTATCAGAGTCTGATAGAATGATCTGGGGTACAAGGTGGCTTACGCCAAGCCCGCTTCCTCTACAACATCCGGACTGCGGTTCGAAGAGCTCATCTGAATGTGATGATTCACTGGTGGCGCAGCAAGTCCCTTCAAATGGTCCAGAAGTGGTAGCTGATACCCTGCGTCCTGCAGCTTACTGCAAGGACCACCTGAACGTGCTCCAGTGGCTGAATGAAGAAGTGAAAGATTTGCGATCTATCAATTCAAAGCTAATAAGCCTCTGGTTGTCTCTCTTCCAGAAATCGTCTGCTCGATTCGTGAACATTTTGACCAAAACATCTTTCATCACGTGGGTCAAGACTCAACACTATCACTATTATGTTGCGAAAGTACGATATCAGCAGCAGTACAAGGCAGGCATCTGCGGTGTCTGATTGAGCAAGTCCAGATGCAGGACAGGATAAAGCCTACGAAATCGCTGTTGACTATGGACATTTGAACGTGGGTCAGTACGAGTCTCAAGATTTTAAATAGGAGATGTTGTGGGAGTGGAGGAATACGACGTTATCTAGTGTTTATCGAGGAATACGAGTACCGTAACGAAGAGTTCAAGCTGATTTGGATCATGGATGCGCGATGGCTGTGGTAGCGAGCGATGGCACTTCGGAAATGCTGCGATATCTGTACGAGCACAAGCCTGCTGGTGTTGAGAGGGCCATGCTGCACTCGGTCGCAATGTCGAGATCGCCTGATGGCTTCACGATAGAGGCGATCACGAGATGATGATGACGGCTGTTCAAACAGAGGATCTTGAAATGGTCAGATGGTTTCATGACCACTGCCGGAGCCATCGTTTGACCACTGTTGCAATGGAGTTTACTGCGCAGTACAGACTCGATATCACTCGGTTTCTGCATGATTATCGATCCGAAAACTGCACGGCTAATGCGATGGACGACACTGCGCCGTGTGGCTATTTGACATCATCCAGTTCCGCCTTGAACACCGAGCGGATCGCCGCACAGCGGAAGAGGGTCTGCAGCGTTTTCTCGCGGCATCACCCGGATCAGACCCAAGTGGAGCTCCGGTAAGCGTCGATAATACTAAATAACCTAAAAGAAGCGCCTCATCGGGTTCCAGAAGAAGGATACCTACTTCAACACTGCGGTCTTCTATCTAATTACAAACGTTTGCGAGCGTCTTTTCTCTCAATCCAAGCTGCTCATGACTGACCTAGCCACCGCCTTCAACGAGCAAAGTTGGAGATGCTGATCTTTTTAAAGGTAAACAGGATTTTGATAGATTAGCAGAAGTTTGAAAACAGCAATACATTGACAGGATTGCTCAATATCAAATTGTTCTCAATTTAGATATGCAATATTAGTGCAATTCAATTTTCCCAGCGCTGCGTATCGTGGCCAGTTGAGTGCTGTATGAGCACGACTTGGGATCAAATGCGTCAAGAGCAATGAAGATCGGGCCAATTGGAGGTCGTGCGGTGGTTATATGAGAGTAAGCGAGTCCGTCGTCATGGTGTTGCTGCTGCGTATCAATCAGCGATTGAAATATGGATTCAGAATTAGCATTAAAATTTCTTCCTGGCTTTGTGATTCCCTGTATAAATAGATATTCCTGTCTCACTCCGATCTCCACATTCGTTTTCCTTTAAGAGATCATGGCGCGACTGCGTATTGACCGCGACCTGCTGTGGCGGAAGCTGTTGGCGTTTGACCAGCACGAGAGCGCCTTCCAGAGCGACGATGTGGCCGAGATGGTGCGAGCATTGGTGGTGCAGAACCAGCAGGCGCCACTGCGCGCCATGCTGCTGCAGCGGATCGGCTACTGGCTGCGAGCCGACGTCGTACCTCTCTTCTGGCGCTTCTTCGACAACCACGCGCAGCTGTTGCAGCGGTCGGCCCGCACTGCGCGCGGGCGACGGGAGTTCACGTTGTATTGCGCAGAGCAGCTGGCGCTGGCCATGGAGTTTGCGCAGGAGGCGCTGGCGCAGTGCGTGCAGCTGGCGAGTATCTTTGACGATCTGGGCCAGGCGTCTGCCAAGTCAGGTGCGCGTTGGGAAGAGGCTATGAAGGCCCAGTGCTGTGGCTGATGGCGTTATTATAGGACCAAGCATGCTTGAGGAGATTAAAGCCAACTTCCGCTGTCTCGTGTTTGAGAACTATGCATCAAAGCAGGTAAATGCGACCAGCAGTGAGCGTTTGTTTTACAAGCTGAGCTCATCGATGCCCAATAGCTCTTCCAAGAGATCCTGATAGTCTTCTTCTCCATGAGCTTCCAGAGGTTCCGAGGTGAGTGACCAGCATTGATTTGTCCTGGCGATATCCTGACTAAACTCACTCATGCTCTCAGGAACAGAGAAGTTCCAAGCGTTCGATGCACAGCCGATCCGGGAGCTTTTGATGCAGTTGGAGTGGATGCGACTGGCTGAACCGGCTATGATGAATGTGCTGGAGTCTCAAATTCGCAAAACCATTCAGAGTATGGGAGGTGACGAGCTGTGCGAGCCTCTGTTAAATCAAGTGGAAGACTGGGCGTGCGCCGAACTCCTGCCCTGGATCGATGAAGTCCTGCAGACGGACGGCGACGCAGCAACGTCCCACAAATGGAAAGAGGTGCTGTCTTATCGTGTAGTAGAGGTGAGTATACTGTCAGTGTCGCTGGAGTATAAAGTTGATGTCCTGATATGATTTGAGTTTAGGAATTTGGGAATCTGCGCATTTCGCAGCTGTTTGACATTATGAAAGAGTTGCCGGATAGGTGAGTTCGACTGAGTATGTACGAGCACAAGCACAACACAGCGACTGACGTATCAATCGGACCTACCCAGTATTCCCGCTCTTGAAGACCTGAAAAGCTGTCTCGAGCGCACAAATCAGCATCAGCAGCTTGTTAAGGAATTTCGAGATGCCCTACAGACGCGTCTTCTTCAACCTGGAGCAAACACGTCTTCCATACTGGATATTTATGTGTCGACAATCAAAGTAAGTGCGTTGTTTATCAAGCATACTCTAGTAGTGAACTTTGTCCAACGGTTTTCTTACATTGCGCCATGGTCCCAAGGCATTTCACATACTAGACCCCAAAGGTGTACTTCTTGAGGCTTTGAGCGAGCCTGTAAAAGAGGTATTATTAGGTTTTACTTGTTCTCAATGGTGTGTACTCATTCACTGAGCATTTGAATGCTGCAGTACTTAAGAAATCGGAAAGACACTGTTCGGTGCATTGTAAAGAGTCTCACAGATGAGCAGCAGGGAGAACTTTTTGAGGAGCTACGTCGAAACAATCTGCGCATCATTCAGCAAGACGATGATAGCGACGACGATGAGGTTGATTCACTGTCTCTTTTTGGATCACGATTCCGCTGTATACTTACGGGTCGTGTTTTGCAGGATATTTCTCCAGATGATTGGGAGCCAGATCCGATTGAGGCTGATCCAACGAAATCATCTCGAAGTCGAAGCAGTGATGACATTCTGAGAATACTGGTATTTTGTCAAGTACTGATTATTTCTTGTCATGGAGTTATAGCTAATGGCTTTTGCGATAGGTAAGTATCTATGGAAGTCGAGAGCTGTTTGTCCACGAGTACCGAATGATGCTGGGCGACAAATTGCTTCAGAACCTTGATTATAATACGGATCAAGATGTTCAAACATTGGAACTGCTGAAACTTCGCTTTGGTGAAGATAATCTTCAACAATGCGAAATTATGGTGCGGGACATTGAAGATTCCAAACGTATTAATGCCAACGTTCGATCATCACTTGAGGAGACAGTTTCTTCGGAAGCAAACGATGTGCCAACATTTCCAGTGGACGCCACTGTTGTATCCAGTGAGTTTTGGCCCCCATTTCAGGGTGACGAGTTCGCATTACATCCAAAAACAACTCATGCAATTGATGAATTCAAGAAAGCGTATCACGTATCGCGTACGCCTAGAACTTTGGCATGGAATCCTGCGCTTGGTTCGGTTCAGGTAAACAGCTTATCTGCTAATTGTAATGAATTGTGGCGCTAAATACGCGAAATGTGTAGCTTTCGATCGAACTTGAAGGAGTTGAACGGGATTTTACTGTCTCACCAATCCAAGCTACGATCATGATGCATTTTGAAGATCAAGGTATGCTTTAAGTCTGTTAGATCCTTTAAATTGGCGCAGTCTAACCGATATCGTTAGACACGTGGGCAGTGGAAGATCTTTCGGCAAAAATGGAAGTATCGGAAGATGTGCTGTGCAAACATGTCTCCATTTGGGTCAATCATGGAGTATTACTATTTCCTCCAGACCGCAAAAAACTGATCGCAGCCAAGCGCTTTGAAGAATCCCAATATGGCGCAAGAGGGTCTCTTATGGACGAGCGCGAAGCAGCTGTGTCATCTGACGCCCAGCAAGAAGAAGATCTCAAGGTTCTCGAGACTTACATTGTGGGAATGCTTGCCAACTTTGGCTCATTAGGCATTCAGCGCATTCACAACATGTTGTCTACCTTTGCAAGAAGTGGTGCTCAGCCATGTAAGTTGTTCTTCGTTTTTGAGTTATGAATATTCACACTCACCCATATATCTGTATGTAAATGCCATACAACTAGACGACAAACCCATATCTGGTCTCTCTGTCATCCTGAACAAACTAGTCGAGCGAGGAACGCTCGATCTAGCAGGCAGTAATTATCAGCTCGCGAGGAAGTAGCCAGCCTCGACTGCTTGCGCTTAGAACCCGTCTTCACACTCCTTGTAAGAATGGCCGATTTTCGCACATGTCAAGCAGATCACGGCTGGCTCAGCTTTCTTGGGATGCTTTCTTTCAAGCATATGCAAAGTGTACGCTCGGGTCAAGCGGTGTTCGTAGGTCAACCCACTGAGTGGACCGTACTGCTGCAAGCAGAGAAGAGTGAGTAATACCACAGGAGTCAATACATGGCTACATAATAGATAGACCTTGTGGTTCCGTTCGAAATCATCAGGAACGATAAAATGCGTCTATGAAACTCAACAGTGATGGGTTATTGTGAAATGCTTTGCACTTAGCAAAATGCCTATGGGTTTTACCTTGATATACTCGACGACGGTTTGTTCTTCATGGGGGATCTTGCGTTCAGCATTCTTGTGCTTGTACTTGACAGTCTAAAGCAGGCAATTGACTCAACACGATCTCTCATCACGTCTCCTACGCTATGAAAATCAAAGGGAGCGATGCGGATTACCTTGTAGATGAACTCTGGGACATACTCCGTGGGATCCTCTTCGTCTGGCGACGACCTTTCATGGATCGCTGACTTCACGTCCACAGTGCGTTTTCCAGAGACCGTATGGGCCACAGGAGACTGGTGCACCGTTTTCTGCTGTTTGTGGTCCGCTTTAGTGTCGTCCTTCAGCTGAACAGGCCGCTTCTTCACGCGCATGAAGTTGGTCATGCGCTCCATGATGGCTCAAGTTTCTTTTCGCTTTCTTCCCTCAAAAAATAAAAAGGATTGTGGGGCGTTCCACATTTGCAGTATATAAACATTTGTGGTAAACTACCGATTAGTGTGCCACATTTCTGATACGGGTCCTCAAACCCGTGGTACAGTATTCTTTTTTCGTTTGCGATCCATGAAAACCCAAACCCGTGGTTGGGCTCAGACTGCAGAGTCCACGTGGCCAAGATATAATTGTGTCGCCCACGGTACCGGTTGTCGAGCCATTGTACGCCCCACGCACGGTCGCTCGTCCGATCGGGAACGCACTTGGCCTTTTGACCGTCGCAAGAGACACAGAACCCCGACCGAGAGACCATGGCCGACGTGCTCATGAGTATGCTGGAGCAGACGCCCGCCTCGAGCCTGGCGGTGGGCGGCGCGATCGTGGCCGCTGCCGTTGGCTTCACAGCCGTCAAGGCTATGGGCGGCAGCAAGCCGGCCACCGCCGCCGCGCCCTCGAGCAAGAAGAAGAAGACCAAGTCCAAGGCCGCTAAGAAGAAGACGAGCGAGGAGTCCCCTGTCGCTGCCGTGTCACCCGTGGCGGCCAAGGAGGAGCCGAAGATCAATCTGGACGACTTTGTGGCCGACTACCCGGACACGGAGGACGAGGAGGCCGCCCGCGCGGAGAAGAAGCGAGCAAAGCGAAAGCTGAAGAAGAAGAAGGTCAAGACCCCGGGCGCCCCCACAGAGGACGCGGCCGAAGCCAAGAAGTCACTGGAGAAGGACGTGGAGGACGGCTGGGCCACGGTCTCACGCAAGAAGGCCATCAAGCCCAAGCAGAACTAGAAGATCCGCCCGTTAGCTCCCCCTTCAAGTAGGATGTTTTTCATGATCCATCGTCAGTCGCCAGCTTTAGTAGAAGAAGCTGATTGGCATGGCTAGCTTCATGAATGATGCCATAGCTAAACACAATTTACGAATTCATTATTTCCCACATTGACTGACTGACGGCCGCTTGGACTGACGCCTGGCTGAAGATCGTGAGGTCAAGAGGGCAGTCAAAGCGCGAGTAACAAAGAGCGAAATGCATTCAGGCCGCTAGCTGCTAACTACAACTTGGACTTCTTGGGCTTGATGGCGTTAAAGAGCACGGGGAGCTTCATGGCCAGCGCCATGTTGCCCTGCAGCTTGAGCTTGCCCTTCATGAATGCAGTCTGGGCGTTGAGCTTGCCCGTGGCGATGGCGATGAAGTCGTCGTCCGCGACCGTGATAGTCACGTCGGCCTTCTTCACGCCTTCCGTGACATCCGGACTGGCCGACTTGAGATCCAGGTTCCACGCGCCGCCGGGTGTGATCTTGAACTGGATCACGCCGTTCACCTTCTTAGCGATGGCCGGGCCGTCAGTCTTGATGGCGTCCGCGATGGCACGGAAGACCACGGCCGACTTGAGCTTGGATCCCTCCGCGGCCTTGGTCGCAGCCGCCGCAGGAGTAGCTGCAGCGGGGGCAGCACCTCCATTCTTCTTCATGTAATCGCGTGTGGCGGCCGTGACCACGTTGAGCTTCATGGCCAGCCCCATGTTGCCCTTGATCTTGACCAGACCTTTCATGAACGCCTGCTGCGGGTTGAGCTTGTTGGCAATGAGCGCCAGGAAATTGGCTTCCGTGAGCTACAGAGCAGAATTTACATGAGTCCTCCCTCGCTCTTCATTAACTCCACAGTCACAGCCAGCAGCTCACCGTGATGGTCAGATCGGCCTTGTCGGCGTCCGTGGCCTTCTTGACGCCGCCGCTGCCGTTCTTGAGGTCCACGAGCCACGAGCCCTCGCCCGTGATGTCGAACTTGATGACGCCTTTGACCTTGCTCACGAGCGACGGGCCCAGCTCGCCCACGGCCTGGCCCATGAGCTCGAACACCTGCGCCGCCTTCATCGCCATCTCCTCTTCAACGGTCGTTTTGCCGAATGGACTCACGCCAGGTTTTGGCTCCAACCCAGATGACGTCAAAACCGAGTTCAAGTTGACGACTTGAAGTCGACTTGACGTGGGACTTTTACCCAACATTGCGAACCGTCCCAAGTCGAGTCGTGACTTCGGCGCGTCGATTGCAACATGAGCATCGTCGGCCGCGAGCCGCAGATGGCGGATCTGGCGCGCGTGCTGGCTCTGCATTCGGACGGCAATGAGGCGGGCGCGCGAGTGTTCGAGGACCCGCCCTCGCTTGTCGTGATCTACGGCGGCGCATCCACGGGCAAGAGCATGTGCGTGGCCCACGCGCTGCACCAACACGCCGAGAGCTACGCGCTCGTGGACTGCACGGGCGTGTACGCTGCGCAGGAGTTCTATCGCGACGTACTAGTGCAGCTGTACGAGCAGCAGCAGAGACAGCAATTCAGCGCAGAGGAGGATGACGAGCAGCAGGACCTGACTATCTCGGTGGAGACGGACGAGGATGACGGCAATCAAGACGAAGACGAGCAAGACAAGCCCAAGTCCAAGAAGAAGAAGCAATCAAAGCCAGCAGATGACGCCAAAGAGCCAGAAGCCGTGGTTTACGAAGGCTACAGCTCACTCAACTTCCTGGGTTTCGTCAAGGCGCTGGGTATCTTCATGGACTCAGTGGCCACGCCCGAGCCACGCAAGCGCGTGCTCTATCTGGCTTTGGACCATGTGGACAAGTTCATGGACCGAGGCTTCACCACTCTGCTGACCTGCATCTGCACTCTCAATGACCAGTTAGCCTATATGAATGTATGTCAAGTGGCCTACAACCGGTTGATGAGCTGACTGACGGCTTCTCTAGATGTTCGCAGACATGGACTGGGACATCTGCATCCTGTTCACAACGCGCGCCATGTCGCTGGAGTTCGACAAGCTCGTGTCGTCGTTCTTCCCGACTTTCATTCTGTTCCCTTCCTACACCAGCGGTACAACTCGTGGCTTGCTCCATCCATCGACGTGTTCTAACGCTCATCTCTTCATACTCAGATCAAATCGCTGACATCCTAGTGGGGCAGCTGCAGATGCAGACCAAGGCCAGGATCTTCCGCAAGTGGGTGCTGCATCTCTACGACCTAATGCCGTCTTCGCAAGACGACTGGATCGAGTTCCGCTCGGCAGTGGTTTACATCCTTCCAGATTTCCATGCGTTCTTCCGCCTTGTCACAGACGAAGCTGAGTCGTCTGCAGTCCTCACGACACCGTCAAAGAGCTCACAGTCGTGGAAGAAGCTGCAGAACAAGACGACTGTGCGCGTGGTCGACCTTCAGAAGACGCGGAGAAAGCACCTCTTTGGCTACGATAAGCTGCCTCGCCCCATCAGCATCAGCTCGGCCTCTGCCAACGGAGCCGATCCCACGGAGCTCATCACGTGCACGGATCTGAGTCGGAGTTGTCTTCTGCTGGTGATCGCTGGGTTTCTGGCGTCCTTCAATCCGCAGGACACAGACGTTAACTTCCTCTCGTCCTCTGGAGGAGTACGACAGAAGCGCAAGCGCACAAAGCTCACTGGCAGCCACACGGCCGTGTCTTCATCTTCGAAAACATCGACTGACGCCCCGCCAATCAGCCAACTGCTCATCGGTCCTCGTATCTTCAAGCTCCAGCGGCTGCTCGCGATCTATCTCAATCTGCGAGCCGAAGCGATGGCCGACATCACAGACCCATTCGCATCAACGGACGTTCGTGACGACATATTTATTCACGTAAGTGCATCTGTTTATTGCTGCTAATGACCAATACTGTACTGACGAGTGTCTATTGATGAATGATACGCAGTTGGCGACGCTCGTGCGCGTGCAGCTTTTCCAGAGAACGTCTCCGCCTCACGCTCTGGACGACATCAAGTTCCGATGCCTCGCAGACTTGCGCTTTGTGCAGGAAACTGCCACGCATCTCCATTTCCCCTTAGAGACCTATCTCAATGCCTCTGCCTAATACTAAATTCCTGACATGATATCAGAGAGCCATTGAGCTGTTTGGCATGATCCAGCACCTTTGATTCGGATGTGTTCCTCTTGGCTTCAAACCTCATCACGTCGCTCGAGTGGTGATAATATCATTTGCTGCGATAGTACGGCGTTCTGTGCTCGAAGACGTCTCTGACAGCCACTTATTCGGAAACCACTGATGCCGATCTCGGTGCTGCAGACGAGTAGCGCGTGGAGGAAGACCAAGTGATCTGGTATCAGGATGACGTCTCAGATCGCATCATGCTGCCTGCTTGTCCAAGGCCAATTGCACGCTATTGTGGAGGAAGTGTCCTGACGACAGAGATATGACTCCTGGTGCCATCGTGGCCGGGCTCTGCTTCTTTACCGGGGAGAAGAGCAAGACGACATTCGTGGCGGTTGACGACGGAGCTCTGAGCCGAAACGTCTTTGAGCGCATGCTGGCAACATACATCTTCTTCGCAGGGCATGGTGCTACTTCGCTGCACGTCGTACCGCTTGCAATACATGGGCAACCGCTGTTGGGAGACCAGTGCCTGCCGACCGAAGTCCAGGCTACTGGGTATCCAGCGTTAAAGCTCTGGATCTCATGCGAATACGAAGCTCTTCAGTGCTGTTGCTGTTGTGAAGCACTCTATCCGTACGCTGTTGATGACATGGTATGGTCTATCAAGGAGGAAGCAGTCCTTGCTTGGTCTGCTTTGATTGGAAATTCATGGACTTTGCGTCGTGTTTCTCTCTCTTGGAATCCGAACTAGGATGTCTTCTACTGTCAGCCATCCAGTGCCGCCTGCGATCTCAAGATGGGAAGTGTTGGTCATGATGGACAACTAGCGGTCAAAGATGAGCTCCTGACACTCTGCTTTCTGGTTGGGCAGCAGCAGCAAGAGTACCTACGCAGGAGAAGATGCTGCACGATTAAATGCGTAGGCTACTTTCGTGCGCACGATGTGAGTGTCGTCTTAGAGGTCGGCCGTCTCCAGCAATGACTCGACCATAGCGAAGGTCGGGATCATCCCTATAAACACTATTGCGAGCTGCGCGATCACGATCACCCAGCGTCAGTTCAGCACTCTGTGGAATCGTGTGACCAACAAGAGCTTGGAGATGGAATAAGCCAAGATCGAAAGTCGTCATTTAATTACAAAATCGATAATCCAAACGCCACACTTGAAGCTGGAGGGGAACAGCTCGGTGATCAGATTTCGTGCCGTAATGAGGGCACTACTAACTGGCCACGAGCACAGCTGCAGCGACCTGCAGCCGGCCGAGCATTCTCCAATAACTGGACCATCGATGAAGCGGCGAACGGTACGCGCGAGACTGCAGCTCCGTGATGAGGGAGCACATTCCGCGCTGCGTAGCGTCAGCGAGTGTGAAGTTATAATGAGGGCAACACACGACGCGAGCTGGTCGCTGGATCGTGGCGCTTGACGGGAGCTGATAGTGATCCTGACTTAAGCGTGGGGTCTACTGGCTTAAACGGTGGTCTCTTACGCTCACGCGTGTTATTCTTCATCGGATGCGGTCGACGCGTCCGACTCGTTGTCCTTTGTGGCGCAGGCTTCTGGAGAAGTAGCGGTCGCAGCCAAGTACTCCACGTCCGACCAGCTGCTTGGAACTTGCTGTTGCTTGGCGGTTGGATCCTCCTCAGTCAGCTCCATGAGCGAGTCGAGGTGCAGGCGGAACCACATGTACTTGTGGGCCGACTCGGGATGCGCCGAAAACTCGTGCAGCCAATACATTAGTGCTGGCGTCAGCAGCGCAATGAAGATGGCGCGTCGCTCCAGCACCGAGAGCTTGGATAGATCGATGGTAGTAAACCAGTCCAACGGGAGCCTAGCAATGTCGTCTTCGCTCGCGCCCACAAGCAGAAGGCCTTCGTTCTCTTCCAGTCGAGCGAGCAGCTGGGGCGATCGCTCGGCAGTCTTCGTTGACAACATGAAGAGTCCGTCGGGGCCACAGCCGACCATGTCCGAGGTGATGGCGTTGCTGACAATGGTGAAGGCGCTGGCGTTCGAGTCCTTGTTGCTCACTGTCCACGCCTTCGTGTCCGCGTCTTCCAGGAGAACGTACTGCTGGAAGGCTTCGAGGTCTTCAATGTCGTCTTGCTCTGGTGCGAGATCATCTTCATCAGCAAACGAGCCGTCGTCCTCGAACTCTTCAACGGCCACAGGCGAAGAAGACGAATGGAGCTCATGAACCGAATTGTCTTCGTCGCAAATAGAGACGACGCCTTCTGGAGCGATACTAGGCAACTGAATGCTGGCATCGGCGCTGTCGGCCTCGACTAGAAGCGCATGCGCGTTGTCATTCGTCTCCTGCGGCGTAATGAGGCAGTCGACAGCGCTGGTGATCGACTTGGAAGCATGCGCCGACAGTTCTAGAGTGAGCTTGTCGATCGTCGTCTTGGCGGTTGTCAGTTGGGCCGAAAGATCGGCCACTTCCATGGCCTGGGCCTTAATCTTCATGCGCGCTTGTTCGTTTGCCTCGACGATCACAGTCAGGAATGGCTCAAGCTGGTTCATTTGCACTTCGAGGGAGCCCATCTTGGCTGAAAATGCAGGAGACTCTGGTCAGAGCTGGCAGGGTCGACTTGATCGTAATCTCCCTTGCAGGCCGTTGAAGAACCGGCGCTGAGCGGTCTGGACAAACGAGGCGACGGTCTCCTGCGCGATATCGAACACAAGCGCGGAGGAGACACAGAGGGCGGCGGAGTGAGCAGCAGCGGGGTGGGCAGCGGCGGAGATCGTCAGGCCGGCGGCATCGAAATGCTCAACGGAGGCGAGCGGCCAGGCCTGAATCTCAGCGGCGGTCGGGCAGTAGTCCATCTTTGGGTGAAGGAGAGAGGAGAGCTTGGTGTCTTGGGTCTGAAAGTGGGCGAGCGAGGCTCATGGCGGAAGAAAGATGGCTCATGACTCGCTCACTGCAGCCCAAGAGATCCATCCATCACTTGCTCACTGTCGCATTTCTTCCTCGAACCGATCGGTTTAAAGAGGGATTGGGAAAGAAGGTACGGTGTACCATTTGTCCCAGTACCACGCCTCAGACTCAGATATTGTAGCATTTTCCTCCAATCGTATCGCTGCACTATGAAGATCCACACAGTACCTCACCAGCGGACAAATGGCGATATGAGATCGACGTCTACTCTCCACGTGCTGCTGAGTGAGCCGAAGTAGCGAGTCGAGCAAGCGAGATGCGAATTGAGATCATTGTTGCAGGCAATGGTGAACTCTGAGCTCCATCTCAAGCGCCCAAAGCTGATCGACCGTCTTTCCAATGAACCGCTCAGTCGCTTCTAGACCAGCCCAAAAAGCCATGGAAAATGTGAATGCATTAAGAAGCTTTGTCCACGTTCCAGTCAGCGTCCAGACCAGCAATTGGCGGTGATATCAATACGTATCCGTTCAAGAACTCCCGCTTGCAGCATGGTATTCTCCTGACTGGACGCGTTGTCCAAGGCTTTGGTGTCGGCGGTGCGTCCTTTGAGATTCCACTCAACGATTTGATTTCGTGCTACAGGAATTCTGCGGCATGGTCGTCGGTCTCTCGCAGCTTGGCATCGTGACCGGAGCGCTTGTTGGCCCGTTTGTTAGCGTGTGCGCCCAAGATTCTTAAAATGGCTGGCGATTGATCATTGGCAAGGCTTCAATTGTGGCTATGACGCCTGGCCGGCATTATCTTCTTACCGAAATCACCACACTGGACATACAAGCACAAGGGCTGATGCTGAGTCTGTGCTCAAGAAGGGATTCTGAAGGCACTCATTACATCTCAATTACCTGTTTAAACGTAAATACAGTATAATCTTGAAATATTGGGTTTTCATAAAAACCGTATATTATCGTCTGATTGGTGCATAACAGTATTGCAGCTTTATGATTGGTTAAAATAACTTGATTTCCCCACACTTCACCAAACAGCGTCTCATGGCCTCGTGGGCGGCACTGAATGCTGGCGCTACGCGCGGCCTGCGTTCCGGAGAGGACGAGGACATCGGGACAACAGAAGAGGCACAAGAGACCATCAATGCGGCTCTGTACGAGAAGGCTCTGCGGCTGCAGCACCAGAAGCAGGGTGACAGCGCCAAGATCATCTATCTCCAATTGCTCTCGGCGGACGGCGGGCTCAGTGCGCGCCTTCGGTATCTCTGCAACCGCAATGCGGCGGCGCTGGAAGTGCAGGATGGAGATCTAGACGCAGCGCTCGTGCATTTCGCAGATGTACGTCCTTTGAATGAGCACTGAATGCAATGAGATCAATGATACTAACCCAACGCTTTGAAGGCGCTGGCGTTGGACGGCACGGACGTGGTCGTCTGGTTCGAGATGGGTCAAGCCGCTATCTGCACTGGGAATCTGGGACTGGCGCGCCGCATTCTAGAGGAAGGAGCTAAAGCGGACGCGACCTACTGGCCGTTGATCCAGTCGCTGTGCGAAGTCGTGCACGCGATTGGAGACCACGAGGCGTTCGCACCGCTGGCGGCATATCTACTAGAGCACGATCCCCAATGCGCGTCTGTGCAGCTGCTGCTGAAGCCACCTGAGGAGATCAAGCAGTTGGCCAAGCCGTCTCCACGCCGACGTCGACGCGGAGCGAAGCGGGCGGAACCGGAGCAACCGAAGGCTGTGGTGGCTGTTGATCGCACTACCCAGCGAGCTCAGGATCGGATCGATACGCTGCAAGCATTTGCATCCCAAGCAAACAAGAAACGCAAGATTCTAGAAGACAAGGCAGCAGAGCAGAGAGAGCGCATTGTCAGTACGCCTATTGAGTATCTGCTCCAAGAACGCTCGTGGCTGAGTCTTGGGAAGCTTCTGTTGCAGGCTTATGACGACATTACGAATGAGTTCAAGCAAGACGCTGTGCATGTGAATGTGCGTATTGGGCTGGCGGCTGAAGATGATGCAAAGGTTAATGCAATGATGACTACCGAGACAAGTGAAGTGGAATCAACTCAAGATGCGCCAGTTATTATAATGGATGATGAAGAAGACCACGAGCCTGCAACAAAGAAGAAGCGACGACAATCAGATCATGTAAAGAGTGATCCTGTGGTCGTGGAAATCGCCAGTGACAGTGACGTGCAAGAGAATGCAGGAGAACCAAAGTCCGAGCAAGATAAATCGGCTCCAGTGCGACGGAAATCTCGCCGCCATGAAGAGCGTCTCCGTGAAGAACATGCTGCGGCTGTGAAAATTGCACGGGAAAAAGATCTGGCATATCGTCTTCAACAGTTTATTCCGGGGTTAGCCTCGATTACGAATGAGACACAGGTTCAGGAGGATGAAGCTGAAACCGTTGAAATGCCTTCACCAAATGCTTGGCCGTCAAAGACGACAATCGAGCTGCGCGGTCACGAGTTTATCATTTGTGATCGATCACAAAACCTTGAGAAACATATTCTGGCATTTCCTTATCGGTCGTTAGAAAGCGAAGACAACGCAGTGAATGATCAGCTACGAGCCAACACGCTTCAGAATGAAGTAAATGAAGACCTTTCGCCCCATGAGCCTGCGAGTATTTCTAGCGAGCAAATAAATGCGTTTGTGGACGAACTTAGTAGTTCTTCCACGAACAATGAAGCGAGTGTCGAAGCAATCCTGGTTGCATATCTCAACCAATGCGGTGAGTGGGCAGATATAAAACTTGGTGCAACGAATGAGCCTATTCAACCAGTTTGTCTTTGGGCTGAGAAAGTGATCAATGGACAATTGGAACCGAAGCAACGACATCGTCGAAATGCGAACACCGTCGTGATGAATACTGTGCCAATCCAGTCCTCAAATGGTTGTATGCATGGGCTCTCGCTGAAAGCTCAGCTTTTACTGTTGGAGCTGCAGTTCGATCATTTGCTTTGTCACACGCCACCAAACATCAAACGAAGCCGAAGAGTGCGGAATCTGGAGGCATTGATCGGTCAAGCATTGCGAATATTGGTCGAAATTTGCTGGCAGAATGATTCACTCGAAGACGTTAAAGATGTTTTAACTCCGACTCCGACAGCTATAATAAGAATATTGTGGTTGCTTGCCCGTCTCAACGAACGAGCTGGTTTCGCGAACATTGCAAAAGAGTTTTATACAAAGTGTCTTGAAGAGCTCCAGACCCAAGTATTATCGTATAGCTCGTCACCATTTGTGCTGCTTCCGAACCAAACCATTGGCTCCGAGATCACGTTGCCAATTTTAAACGAGAAAATCTCTGGACTTCAGTTTTCAGACATTTCCTGTGACGCTCATCGATACGCTGCAAGTGACCGACACGATGACGTCCTCTCTATACTTCTGAATCATTTTTTCCCCTCCAACCGAGCACCTCGTTTGGCAGATTTATTGCATGATTTTGATTCAGAAATTACTGACTCAACGGAATCAGGCGCTCAGAAAGCCAAACTGATCGAAATGATGCTGGATTCTTTTCCCAACAGCACCAAGTATTCTCCACGAGATGCGCAAATGCTTCTTCTGACTATATTGGAACATGTTATCACACTTATCAAGGAAAAACCCAACGAAAACAAAAAACCTGGTGATCATTATCCGATCGAACTCTATGATCATGCTATCTATGCCATTCAGTTTATATTGGATGCTTTAATGACTCGTTGCACGTCAGAAGGTGACGAAGAGCTGTGGCTAATTTTGCATGCTTGCTGTTTGCAGTGTATGGATCCATCGATACTGTTCCTCTTCGAATCCCCGAAGGATGTGTTTGAGTCCCTTTGCAAACTTCTAGTAAACGCACCTGCAGAGGTAACTATTGCGCTACAAGATGCTGTCGCACGGACTCTTCTTCTAATTAGAGCTGGATATGACTCTGATACTCGATCAATGGCACATGTAGAACAAGGAGCCAAGAAAAAACCTAATCATCGACGCAGTCGCATTCGTCTGCTCGTTGTTGAAATACTTCGTTTTCTGAATCGGCGAGCAGAAGAAAACGAAAACTCAACTCAACAAGTCTATGTTTCGAGTGAGAAACGGGCAGCGATCATGCTTACCTGCTCTAAAATTATGAAGGAGGAAGAACTTATCCTTTTACGAACCGAAGATAAGATCTCCAGGCAATTGTTTGGTAATTGCGCGATCCAGTTTTTGCGGCTTTTCACTTCGTCGGTATCTCAATCTCCTGAAATTGAGGTAGACCGAATCACGCGGTTGAATCTCGTATCGCTCTTGCATCAACGGCTTGGTCGATTTGGAATATGTGCTCTTAATTTCTCAGATGATTCCAATGCGATCTATGCACCGTGGGCTTGCTTCTTAGAAACTGCAGCATCAATATTAATTGCCTCAGCTAAAACCGGAAGTCAACTCAGCACCACTGGGCGACAGCGTTTAGGTTCCAGCGGCAATGAATCTGAGTCAGAAGAAGATCCTGAAAGTGAAGGGGACGCAGTTGGTGACAGTGCTAGTTTACTGGACCAAGCGATTGCCCAGTGCTTCCGTTGCTTGTACGATGTACAGATTTTGTCGCGGTGTGAAGATCACAAGACTGGTCACTCAGTCTCGCGACTATTGAAAATGAACGACGCTACGAAGAAATTAAAAATTGAATGCTTGGCAAAATTTGCCATCCCAATATTTTTGCATCAGCAAAAGACAAGCAACGGGCAAAAGAAAGAACATTTGAAATTGCTAGTCACCATTCGAGATGCATTAGCAGGTGATACTACTACAAAGGAGCCGGCGTACTCTCATGATGGTTTACTTGGTGTTCTAACATTTTTCTTGGCACCAATGGACTTACTAGATTGGAATGATCCTCTTCCGGTGCCAACCCTGCATAAGGATGGTGATTGTACATCCTTGAATCACTTATGGTATCTTCTTGGTGAGAATCTTGTGGTTCCACGTGCTCGTCGACGCGGAAACCTTAGTGAGCTCGTAGATATGGAGCAGCGCATGAAAGCACGCGTTGCGTACCTGATAAAGGACGTTCTGTACTACTTTCCAGACCGCACGGAATCGTGGGTTCGTCTTGGGAAAACGATGAAAGATTTGTATCACGCTGCGACTGATGCGTGCGCAGCTATTGTCGGGCGACACAAGAAGGTTAATGTATTGGAGCTGTACGCACTAAAGGGAGTTGACAAAGAGGCAAGCAACGAAAAGCTTGGTGTTGATACTGTCAACACTGTGGCATCCAGACCACCAATATTTTCCTTTGAAGATTTGGTGACCAAAACTAGTATTTTTGAGCGATTGAATGAGTGGAAAAGTTGCGATGCCGCTGCGCAAAAGAATTACCGAGTAATTATCGGTAGTGTCATAAAATCTGAACAAAATGCACTAGCTGCTGCCAACGAGCTGTCCATCGAAGAGTATGGGCTGCAATATACTGTGCATGTTATCGAATTTGCTCGGCGATGTTTCGCGATGGCCGCTGGTTTAGGTGAACAATCATTGAAGCTTCAAATGGATCTAAAGAAGCCTACAACTGAGATTGAAGATCAAGACGTGAAAGAAAATGAGGCTGTCGTAGAAATAAGAAGTCAAGTGATTGAGTGCTACGAAGAATGTGGATTATTGCTTTACAACGTGCTTCAAGAGTTTTCGTTATTGAGGCATTGGGGCCGAGAAACACCTCTCCAGGCAGGGCCGCTGTACGCCCAGGTGATTAACGAAGCCCTAAACTGCTTTCGCAAGGGACTTGAATGGAGCAAAATGGATCAAGATCTGTATGAAGACCGCTTTCGCTTGAATTATATGATCGGCAAGACCTTGAAAAAGCAATTTCGTCTGGAACAGCGTCTGTGTGGTAATACCAAGCCGACGAAAACAACCGCCGAAGATATTATGACTTGTTTTGCACAAGCTGAACAAGAACACGAGGATGGCGAGATGGAGCATGCGCTTGTGCACGCTTTCTATGGTCTCCAGGCCATGCGAATGGAGCTCTTGCTATCCGAAACAATGACAATAGCAGAGCTTCGTCTTGTGTGCGATCACTACTTTGTTGAAGAAGAAGACGATGATGACGAAGATGACGATGAAGAGGACATACATGACTCGACTGCAAGTCAGGATGAAGATGAAAAGGACAAAAAGTCTTCCAAAAGCAAGAAGGAAGCGGACATGAAATCGATTCAATACATGTCCAAAGAAGAGGTTCAAGCTTTTCTGAATGCCTCTGCCGTCGAAGACTTACAAATCGCTAGGGCTGCGCTGTTTGTAAACGTAGTTGAAGCTCTGGACTCAATTCCGAATGAGGATCGATATTTCCATCCATCGCGTTTCATGCTGGCTCGTGGACTCTACGCAATGCATCAGTTCTTCCCCGAACCTATGGCTGAAAATGAATACATGCAGAAACTGAGTGCTGTGATGCAAGAACGACCAAACGCATCACTTTCCTCGGTTGCGAATGCCGCTGTGAGCCCAGCTGAGCGTGCGTTGAAGGAGCTGGGACCGCTCTTTGATAAGCGACGGCCTCAAGTAGTAGCCATTTGGCTGTCAGAGTCAGTCCCGATGACCAAGAAATTTGAAGAGTTAAATCAGCGACAAATGAAGTACGACCGATATCGGCTCAAGTACTGGTACTACTACGTGCATCTACTGGAGGAATGCGAAGCTTATGGCCGGCTCAAGGAAGTAGGCTCATGGGTGCTCGCTTGCCGAGAGGATCACGACGTGATTGACGAAATGATGGCAGTAGTGCTAGAAGCCCGTGCGAATATACTGACTCCACGTTTGCACCGCTGGATGGCAAGCGATACGTCTCCGTCCTCTGGGAATGAAGCAATTGATTTAACTATCACAGCACCACAACCTCTTGACGGCCATGTCGGCACGCCAATCGCTCCTTTCGCGATGCTGCTCAAGCAATTGGCCAAGGTCTACACATTCTATCTGGATTTAGTCGATGCTGCCAGTCGATTCGCGAGTATTGCGCGCGAGTCGCTCTACCAGCGAATGCTCAAAGACACGGAGTTTCTACTGGTCACCCTCTTCCTCTCTGGAGTTCTGGACTCTCCAGTCGAGTTCGAAGGCTTCACACCTGAGACAATTGATCCAGAATTCATACGGAGCACGGCGACCTCGTTTAAGGCGCGGTTTATCGCCCATGAGGTGCCGCATGTCATTCTTGGCACCATGGGAACCACTCCAACCTGGAGAGCGCTTGTCGAGGCGGCACGCGGCTTTTGCGAGGACAAATGGCCAGAACGCTCGAGCAAGACAGGCACCAAGAGCTCCAAGACGCGAACGCGAGCAAAGCCAGCGACGACTTCCTCTAATACTGCGAGCGGAGCGTCCTCTGCGACTCCCGTTATGATCGACTAAGTATTAGAACGTGCAGAAATGACTAACGTAACATGGACTCTCGATATTTAATACTTCAACCTTCAAGCTCTCATTGATACTGGCGGTGCGCTGGCTGCTGCGTGGTGGCGCCCAGGCCGTCGCCAGTGTATTTGCGCAGAATCCAGTCCATGTCTTGCTCCACTCGCTTGACGATCTCTTGGATGCGGTCCGGGTCTGTCTCATCCGAGTGGCCCACAAAGCCCTACAGTGAAAGCGTCCAAAGCTGAGCTCCTTTACAGCCAACCAGCAGCCGTTCCATCACGGAAGACGCACCGATCGCGCGAAGCGTCGGTAGTAGATGCGCTCGTCTGGCTGCAGCCGTCGGCTCTCGCGCAGGATGCGGCGATAGAGCGCCCGCACCAGACCATCCGTGGTGGTCATCCTGTGTTGTGATTACTCTCAGCTTGCAAATCGGTTCTCGGGGTTACGTAACCTCTGGTCATAAATTGTTTCAACCAATCAAAGGCCGATCAGCGTCAGTTGGGGGCCAGTAAAGGAGCGGCGACTGCCACAGACACGCATTCCGGATCAAGATGCTGCGACGCCGCGTCGTGGCCCGCATCAGCAGCAGCAGTGCGGCCACATGGACGCCAAAGATCCCCATGCGTCGTGGTCTGTGGCCAATGGATGCCACGCAGCTGGTGGCGTCCAGAGGCCAATTGGGCGGCCGTCAGTGGGGCTCCATGAACAGCATGCGCACTCTGTCCACTCTCGCGTCCAAAGATGATGACGACAAGAAGGACACTGTGATCAAGAGCGATAGCAGCGGTCGTTGGGCGGACGCACGCAGACTATTCCGACTGTACGAGCCAGAGAAGAAGCCGCTGGTCAAGGCCATTTCGGCGCTCACGGTGTCGACTTTGATCACCATGACGGTGCCGTTCGGCATGGGCAAGGTCATCGACGTGGTCACGGCTGCGAACGCCGCGTCGACTGCGATCCCGCTGCCCACGGCCGCAGGTCTGCTGGGCGGTCTGTTCCTCGCCGGCTCGGTGGCCAACATGATCCGCGTGGACACGACCAACATGATCGGCGAGCGCATCTCGAACCGGCTGCGCCAGGACACGTACGCGTCCATCCTGCGGCAGGAGCTCGGGTTCTTCGACTCGTCGCGTACAGGCGAGCTCATCAACCGCCTGAGCGCTGATACGACGCTGATCGGTAAGGTGCTGAGCGACAACGTGTCGCAGGGCTTGCGCAGCGCCGGCCAGGCGCTCGCCAGTGTGACTATGCTGTTCATCACGTGTCCCCAGCTGGGCATGGTAATGCTGGCCACAGTGCCACCGCTCGCGCTCGGCGCTGTGTCCTACGGCCGATACGTCAAGACGCTGACCACGACCGTGCAGAAGCAGCTGAGCGAGGCCACAGAGATCGCTGAGGAGAAGCTTGCGAACGTGCGCGTGGTCCGGTGGTTCGCCAAAGAGGATGACGAGATCCACATGCACAGCGCTAAGGTGGACGAGGTGCTGGATCTGGCACGCAAGCGCTCGATGGCCAGCGCCATCTTCTTCGGCAGCGTGGACTTCTCAGTCAAGATGAGCATGCTCGGCGTGCTCGGTTACGGCGGATCCATGGTGCTGGACGGCACGCTCACGAGCGGAGAGCTCACGTCGTTCCTCATGTACTCGCTGTATGTGGGCTTCTCGTTCGCGGGCATGTCGTCGTTCTACTCGGACCTGATGAAGGGCATCGGTGCGTCCACGCGCGTGTTTGAGCTGCTGGATCGCGAGCCCAAAGTCCACGGCTTTGACCCAATGGCGAAGCTTCCAACGCCGTTCACAGGCCGAATCGAGTTTAAGGACGTCCATTTCCGCTATCCGACTCGTCCAGACGCTGAGATCTTCCGCGGTCTGAATCTGGACATCAAGCCGAATGAAACCATTGCGCTAGTGGGGCCCAGTGGATGCGGCAAGAGCTCGGTGACGGCTCTAATGGCGCGATTCTACGAGCTCGATGGAGGTTTGTACTGTCCGTATTGCGATATCCATGAAGTCTGACCTGGCGCTTGCTTGGTGAACGATAGAGAACAACGGTGGACACATCCTGCTGGATGGCGTAGACATTGCGACGTTGAATCCCAAGGACCTACGAGGCATCATTGGAGCGGTACTAAGTCATGCGTATATATCTACAGAATGCAATAGCTCTAACGTTTTCTGGATGTAGGTCCCGCAAGAACCGCCACTCTTCGCGTGCTCCATTCGTGACAACATTGCCTATGGCAGCGACAGCATCGCCTCCATGGACGACGTGGTGCAAGCCGCCAAGACTGCAAACGCTCATGACTTCATCATGTCCTTCCCCGACGGATACGACACGATTGTGGGTGAGCGCGGTCAGGCGCTTTCCGGCGGCCAGAAGCAGCGTGTGGCGATCGCGCGCGCGCTGATTCGCAAGCCCAAGATCCTGATTATGGACGAGGCCACAAGCGCTTTGGACCCGGAAAGCGAACGCCTCGTGCAGGACGCCATTGACCGCGCCAAGGCCGGTCGCACAGTCATTCTAGTGGCCCACCGCCTGTCGACGATCAAGAGTGCCGACCGCATTGCTGTGATCGCTGACGGAACAGTGGTCGAGCAGGGAACGTTCAGCGAGCTGGCAGCCCACGAACAAGGCGTGTTCTCGCAGATCGTGCTGCATGGCCAGCACTAAGTAGCTAGTGGCTAATAGCTCCAAATGGGATAGTAAAGCTAATAGAATGTGGCATTGGGGAAAGACTAGCAGGACTAGGATGATGGCCGCCTGGCGTTTAAAAGGACAAGAGTCGTCAGTCCACGCAGTTCATGACCATGATCCAAAGCAGCACGTACATGGAGCGCAAGTAATCTCTGGTGTAATCGTCGAGTAGCAATCCGCCTCCGCGAGCTGCTGATGCGACTGCAGCTCCGCTTCCAACGGGTTGGCCCGTTCTGCTGCCTCCATCACTGGCATCCGTATCAACTGGTTGCTGCTCTGTTTCCGGTGCCTGCTTGGTTTGTGACATGTCGGGTAAGGACTGCGAGCTGCTACAGCCTGGCGTTGCAGACCGATCAGAGAGCTGTCTGTCGTTGGGCAATGTCGATGGGAACAGGTGCTGGTACAAGAAAGTCAAGACTTCGTCATGTGCGAGAAGCCTTTCAATCAACCGGACTCGATCGGTCGCATTGAAGTCCTCAAACTCTTGGCCGAGCTCGTATTTCTGATTCCGCGCTTTGGTGGCAGCAAGAGAACGGCGCTGGGCCGCTGCATTCCGGTCGTCAAAGCTGCTGCTGCGTCGGCGTTTGACTTCGTCTTTGACTGATTCCAGACATTGCAAGAACAAGTTCTCAAGATGCGCTCTGCTCTCGTCCTCTTTCGTTAGAGACCGCTGTCTCGTGAGCAGAGTCACCTCCTGTGTCTTGTGCTGCAGGTCTTTCTTCAGACTTCGGATCTGCCGTCGAAATCTCTCTTCACGCTCTTCCACCAGCAGCGGAGACACTTTGTCCAGGTTCAAGCATGGCAGGTTACCTGGATCCGAGATCTCGGACTGCCTCTTCATTGGCTTCCGGACGTCCATTTTGCTGTCGAATACAGGCAGCATGCTAGCGTCAAAGCCGCCAGTGGTGGTTGACGATACACGGACATCGAGCTCTGCACGCAGCAACTTATTGTGCTTCTTGCAGGCCTTGAGCTGCTTTTCGAGCCAATTGCGGTCCTGCTCGATGGCTTCGAGCTTCTCTTTCATACACTTGAGGTCCTTGGTCATCGTGGTCGTGAAGGCATCTAGTCTTAGAGCCTCCTTGCGGTACCAATCGCGTTCGTCCTCGATATTCTTGATCTTCTCGGTCTTGTTCTCCACCGTTTCGTTGCGGTACATCTTCTCGCGCATGTCGTGCAGTTCCTTCTGCACATTGTACATGTGCGCCCGATAGGCTGCCAGGAAGTCCTTCTCCTGTCGACCGAGCACTGCGCTGATCTAAAATACCATCAAAGCAGTTGGACTCTGTAATTACGAGTGACCATGACGCTGCCTACCTTCTCAGACAGCGACGCGACCACGTCATGGAGCTGAGCGTGTCGTTCGCGCACCAGAGCCATTCTAAACAGTCAAAACCACAGCAATCAGTGGTGATGCAAGACGGAATCGCCGCTTGGAAGTGCAAACCCCTGCGGCTCGTCGACACTGGACTTTGTCGTGCTTTGGACTGCATCTTCAGTTCCGGAGCCATTGCGCAGTGACGTCAGAAACGTGTCTTTCGAGAACACGTCCGGGTTCTCTTGGCTCATGTTGGCCACAAGCGACGCAATCGACTGCGTCTGAAGAGTGTACTGGCCAGAATTGGACTGGCATTTCCATAAAAAGACCGACAGAAACCGTTCGTTGGATGGAGACGCCATACACTCCAGTCGGCATGATTCACGCTCCTCCGATCGCCTCGTTTCCGTCTCTGGATACGTTCTACGACCTCAATCCAGCCGCTGAATCGGACGATGAAGCAGACGCATTCGGTTACTTGGACGCGCATGAGATCGTGACAGTCGCTGAGGATCTGCTGCTGGTCAAGTACCGGTGCTTCCATCCAGAGCTGTCCATGTCTGAGATTGCTGGCAAGATCAACAAGGAGTGCGACCTTGCGAAGAATGCCGACGATCTGGACTTACGCTTCCAGGTCCTCCAGACGCCTCCATATCGAGCGCTGTTCGTGCTCTATATTCGCGCTATCAGCATGAACGTGGATGCACGCTACAGTAGCGGAGCGTATGCCATTCTGCCTGCGTTCCAAGTCTTGCTGCAGAGCACACGAACGACCTGCGAGACCAGACTCTTCCAGCTTATCTACGATGACAACAAGTTCCAGAAAGAGGCGACCGAGACGATCGCAGTGGAGATCTCTGGCCGTGGTTTCCCGAAGGTATCACGTTTTTGGGATTCGATCGGATGCATACTAGTGACTAAACGCATGTGTAGTACTCTAGAATCATTTCCAAGGCCCAGATCGCACGATGCAGCAAAGTCGTGTACGATCTGTTCCACGGAGGCGACGGCGAGGTCCAAGTCTCTTCGAATCAGGCGTTCACGCTGCACGGAGCAAGTTCTCCGGCCGAGAAGCTCCATTTCACGGACGTAGTGCCGTATTACGACTTCACGTCGGTGCACAACCATCTGGAACAGCCGATCTTCGACCGACTGATGATGTTCGCCAAAGACGTCAATGTGATGGAGCGACTCGTGCTACTTCGAAGGCAGCAGCACGAGTCCAACTACAAGAAGCAGCAGTCCACGCACCAGCTCCAGGCGCTTTTTACACTGCAGTACGAGCAGTACAGTCAAAAGCTCGAGGCATTGAGGGCTGCAGAGCTCAAGCGAATGAAAGAGATGCTGGAAAGGCAGTTGACCAAAGACATTGAGCACATCCGACGTATGCACGAGGCACTTCTGATCCATGAGCAGGCCAAGATCGAGGCTAAATACCAGGAGAAGATCAAGGCGCTTCGTGATCGCAGCAATGAGATGAAGCACGACGTACTAACGCTTGAAAGAGCGTGCAACAAAAGCTCGTGGCAAGGCTTGGAGCGGGACGTCATGCAGACGACTCTGCATGTTGAGCGGATCTTCGGCACAAGCGATTATCTGCTGCGGCTGCTCATTCTAGCAGAAGATCTCGATGCGGTTCTGCTTCGAAGCGCCATCACGCACTACTTGTCCAAGCCAGGCATGTTCCCGCAATTCGCTCTGCGGCGTGAGATTACCAGCAAGTTACTCCCCGAGACCACGGTTTTATCCATTCTGAAAGGCATCCCGACCATCGATCTCCGAGAGATTGTAGCTTACGGCGCCAAGTTCTGTCAGCACGAGCTAGCAGAGCGTGAGATGCACACGCGTCACGTCCGATTGTCGCGCTATCTCTCCAGCTTGACCAACGAGCAGCTCCGTGTCGCTGTGCGCTTTAATAGCGAGAAGCAAACTGCAGATGCACTAGATGACGACGCATTGCTTCACGAAGGATCCGAGTTCTTGAGCCAAGAAGCAATGCTTCAGTTGGAAGCTGCCGTCGATTTCCCAGAGATTCTGGAACAAGAATTGTTGCGGAGAAGAGCGTTTACGTATGTCAAAATGAACAGCAGCAACATGGAGCAGGATGTGAGCTTCTCCGAGGACGATTGCCTGCTCCAGCTTGAGACTGCGCACAGATACTGCACTGTGCTGGCGACAAAGGAGCGCAGACATGGCAAGTCTGGCAAATGGATGTTCGAGGTCACGATTGACACGTTTGGCAACGACGGAGAAAGCTTGTTCATCGGCTGGGAGGTTCCTCGTACAACAGTGATTAGCAGTGGACATTCAAATTCCAACGCCAAGCAGTCTGTCCACCATAATACGCAACTGGTGCCTGGACTGTCTCCGTCTGCTGACGGCACCAGCTACGGAGTGACGTGGCAGTCGGACAGCGGACTCGATATGGGTCTGCTCCACGCCAACGGAGTCTCTTCATCGATCTCGCCGTGCTTCCGTGCTGGGGACGTCATCGCTTGCACGATTAACCAGAACGACATGGTGCCATTCGTGCGCTTCTACTGCAATGGTGAGCTGGTTCTGCCACAATCCACACCAGCAGCTGCCACTACTTCTGTCGGTGGCATCTCAGTGCGGAATCCAGCCTACTGCCTCTTCCCTGTGGTGGCCATGTTCTCATCTCACGTCAGACCACGAGTGCGTGTGAAGTTCAACTTCCGAGGAGACTTTCGATTCCCTCTGCCAGAGTTTGAGCCGTACGGAGGAGATATTTAGCTAAGCCACAGGGCGTGAGCTAGTGACACATTTCTGCATTGGTTTACTAGTGAGTACTCTCTCTTAAGTCCGATCACAGGTCAGTCTCTCTGGTTGGGCTTTTGGGTTATCGAAATGATCACAAACAAGCACAAGAGTCCGTGTGTGCTAGACACTTGATGCTTGAGGAATACCTCTACAGCATCCAAAGGAAGATGGCTACATTTGATCACAGAGGGCTTGTATTCAAAGCATTTGCATGTATTGGATATAGCCAATCATATTCTCTTTAAAAAGTCATTCCAGCCAATGAACTATTGACAATAACAGAGTGAAGGTCTTTCGGCGCGCAATCGGGCAATCGGGAGTTCAAAGCCATGGGCGTCACGAAGCTGCTGCCGATGCTGCAGAGCGTGACAGACCAGGTGCACATCTCCAAGTACGCAGGAAAGGTCGTGGGCATAGAAGCCGCCGGATGGCTCTACAAAGGCGCATACAGCTGCGCTGCGGAGGTCGTGCAGGGCAAAGACACGAACGTGTGCGTATGTCAGAGTTGAGGTGTCTGTTGCGTTCTATGTTGCTGATGGTGTGCTTAAAGGTACATGAACTTCTCTCTACGCATGATCAAGCTCCTGCAGCAGTATGAGATCACGCCTGTATTCGTATTTGATGGCGCTCCACTGCCTGCCAAGGCAGAGACCAACGCCATTCGCAATAGGTAAGGCCTTGGCGTTCTATGATCTGATGCTCATGACTGATAACTACTATTATAGCCAACGGAGAGAGGCCAAGGAAAAAGCGCTCAAGATGGAGAAGACTGCAGACAAGGACCACGAGCAGCTCGCCAGGCTCTTCAACTTGTCCACGTCTGTGACGAACAAGATGATCCGCAAGTTCATGGAAGTACTGCGACGTATGGACATTACGTTCTATGTCGCACCGTACGAAGCAGACGCGCAACTGGCGTTCATGTCGCGCAATAGGATGGTGGATGTCGTGATCATGGAAGATGCAGACAGCATTCCTTACGGCTGCAAGAAGGTAGTAAAGCTGTCTGCCTAGTGTGACACATCGCAGTACTCAATCCTATTTATTGTTTGTAGGTTCTAATGAAGTGGACTGAAGAAGGTTGGGCGAGTGAGATTCAGCAAAGAAGCCTCGGAGCGAATGAAGATTTCTCATTCCTTGGCTGGACTGAAGAGATGGTGTGGATGTTTCCTATTGACACCATTAGCGTCTGATCTAATAGTTGTGTCTCTCCAGCTGATCCAGCTCTGTATATTGGCTGGATGTGACTACTGCCCCACTGTCCCGGAAATTGGGATTAGCAACGCATATTTGCTTGTTCACCAGTACCGACAGCCGCAAGACGTAAGGACCAGACCTTGAATCTGTTTTTGGTCAATTCTCACGTTGGAATTCTAGATTGTCCAAGCTGTTCAAGCAAAGAAAAAGGAAAAAGTCCCTGTGAATTTTGTTGGCAAATACTACGAAGCGATCTTGACGTATCGCCATCATTTGGTGTTTGATCCACGCGACGAGGTATCAGCATATTGAAGCCTCGCTTGCGTGATTGAGAAAATACTTACTTTGCTATCCAGAAACTCAAGATGCTGAATCCGCTGACACTGTCTCAGCATATTCTTCCCCTTGTCAGCAATGATTTGTTTTTCCTCGGTGACATGGAACAGTCGGATGAACTGATTCTCTCTATTTCACATGGGCTCGTCCACCCAAGGACCCACGAAAGCTATGCTTGGGAAGACATCTATGCAGAATTGGCCAAGGAATTGTCGCCGGACGGTCTGAAGCTCAACTTTAGCGGCCAATTTTCCTCTAGAACCAGTCTACCGGCTACAAATAGCGACGTCGATCAAGCTTACATTCCCAGCAGCGAGTTTGCCCAAAAGCGTGGATCAGCGAACTCTACCAAGAGCGAAGGGAACGGGCAGATCAAGAAACAGAGGATCGATTGCCCTTCACAGTCGCTTACGATTGGTTCATGAGGATTATTTGTAGCACCAAAGACGACTGCGAAAACAATCGGAAGCAGAGAATATCAGATAAACAGATTGTTCTTCCTTCATTACGTAAGAAAGTTGTCTTCATTTGAGCCATTGCAAGATGATACGCATACTATATGGCTCAAGTGAAGACAACAGCATTTCTGAGCTTTTCGCTAATCATACGGGGTTCTTCTTAGCTTCGTACCCGTTGGTGCCAGGGCGAAATCGCACCAGTGAAAACATTGTGTAATCTGAGCTGGAAGAAAAACTCATCCTTCTTGGGCGCGTTCTCGAGCATCCATTGAACCATATGAAAGCGCCCACCTTGAAGTGCTAAGGCCACGTGTCTATCGTCGATGTTTGTTTGGCTATGCAGCATCAAATAGGCCGAGACGTCTCGATGGCCATTTACGATAGCTGTGTCGATGGCTGGGACAAGACTGACGTCATGTGAACGATGCTCGCACAACCACTGGACGACACTCAAGTGGCCAGAGCTAGCGGCGCGCATTAAAGCTGCTTCTGCACTTACATCAGGTTGGCGCTCGTGCAAAGATGCAAAGTTCGACTCCAGATTGGCTCCTGTCAAGAAGGATTGCCCAATCAGAGTGAGCGAAATCACAAAATGACCAATCAAAAGGAGTTGATTACCAAAATGTTTCGCCCAGCTGAATTTTACAAAATGACTAATCAAATTCCAGACTGCGTCAACCAATGAAAGTGAGCAGAACCACAAAATGACCAATCAAATTGAGTTGATTGCCAACAATTGAGATTTCTAATCAAGGAAGTCATCACAAAATCAATACCAGCCAATCAGATTTTGGTCATATTGATTCCGAATCCTGAGACGTCACATAAGTCGCGTACGGACTCCAGCACATTGGTACTCCATTATTCAATTTACCAACTCGACACCCATGACTCAAGCGCAGAGCTCTCAATCGATCGTCCCAGCCAAGTGGGACGCCAGACAAATCCCAAGTCAGTTCGGCAAGATCGCCATCGTCACAGGTGCCAACTCGGGCATCGGCTACGTAGTCGCGCGTGAGTTAGCTCGCAAGGGAGCGCATGTGGTCCTGGCATGCCGTACAGCTGTGAATGGCGAAGACGCTGCCAAGCGCATCCGAGAGGAAATCTCCGCCACGTATCAAGATGAGGCCGTGGGCAAAGTGGAGTTCATGCAGTTGGATGTTGGTTCACTTGCCAACGTCAGGACATTCGCAAACGCTTTCAGAGCCAAGTTCGACCGACTGGATCTGCTCGTTAACAACGCTGGCATTTTTGCTGTGCCGTACGCACTCACGGTCGACGGCTTTGAATCCCAATTCGCCACCAATCACTTGGGCCACTTTGCTCTGGCTGCTCAGCTCTTCGATCTGCTCAAGGTCAGCGATGCATCTCGAGTGGTCAGTGTGTCCAGCAACGCGCATGAGAATGCGAAATTGATTGGAGATGAGGTCGTGCCAATGAATCAGGCCACGTACAGCGCTATGGGCGCCTACGAGATCTCCAAACTCAGCAATATGCTGTTCACGCACGAGCTCTCGCGTCGCCTTGAGGCACACGGTCTCAGCAATGTGATGGCCGTGGCTGCGCATCCTGGCATTTCACGCACAAACGTGATCAAGGCCACAGCAAAGAAGAACAAGAACTGGTTCCGCCGCTGGCTCTGGCGGCTCTTCAACAGTCTGCCGTTGTTTCAAGACCCCAAGATGGGTGCGCTTCCGACTTTGTACGCAGCGACTGCCTCGAATGTTCGTACTGGTCAGTACTTTGGTCCTGACGGATTTAAGGGTCTGAGAGGCTTTCCAGCGCTTGCGACTCCAAGCAAAGAGAGTAAGTCGGAAATGGCAGCGACGAAGCTCTGGAGCCTCAGTGAATACTCGGCCAACATTCGTTTTCACGTCAATTAGGGACCGACTGTTGCTGGAATAAAGCGAGTCTTTCCAGTGCTTTCAACCGCATATCGATATCTCAGAACGAGTGACTAGATGCATTTTGGCCTCCCAATGATTCCCATTAGCAGTGAAAGAAACGCTAATATATTCTTGATCTCTTCTCTTGAAGCTCATTTGTAAAGCGAGATTTTGGCTTCCAAGATGAACACAGCTTCTTGCAGTAACTGATATGGCCTTTGTACAATTCGCCATTGGATTTCATCGTTATGTCCATGTTCGACTGGGTCAGCTTGTGCATCATGTTGCTCACAATAACGACCCGAAATGGCCAGGTGAGAGTGTCTGAAGAGGCATTTCGGCCAATCAAATTCATTCCTGCTGCAGGAGTGATGGTTGAGTGCAATTAACTGGCAACGTGTATTTCACCAATCACAGTTTAAGTGATTCATTATTTTAGCCAATCATACCAAGCTATTCCTAGAGTGATTGTTTTGCGCGCGCATTGCCGAAGTTGCCATGGGCGTGTTGAAGCTGCTGCCGATGCTCCAGAGCGTGACGGACCAGGTCCACATTTCCAAGTACGCAGGGAAGATCGTGGGCATAGACGCCTCCGAATGGGTCCTCAAAGGAGCGTGCAGCTACACTGCGAGTAACGCACAGGGAAAGGACTCGGACGAGTAAGGCAACGCGGCATCTCTTTCCTGGATGGTGCACTGGCTCAGGCGTGCTTGTGCGTAGGTACCTGAGCTACTTTCTGCGACAAATTAAACTGCTTCATAAGTACGAGATCACGCCGCTATTCGTGTTTGATGGTGCTCCGTTATCTGCCAAGGCGCAGCCGAATGCTGCTCGCAACAAGTAAATGCGCCTTCTTTGAAGGCAATGCCTCGTTTCGTGTGAACGCGCTCACCTTCTGATCAAGAGCAGTCTAACCACTCATTGATTTGTGTGCAGCATTGATTGTATGAATTTGAAGCATAAGACGCTTGATCTACATGGACAAGGTCGCCAAGATCTGCATTCGGATAATTTCATACCGACAGTTCCAAGCAAAATGATCTGTCAGCTACTGAAGCTTCTTCGGCGGATGGACATTACTTTCTATGTCGCACCGTACGATGCAAATGCACAGTTGGCGTACTTATCTCGCATCAAAATGGTCGACGCAGTGGTCACGGAAAACTCGAATATCATCCCGTTCGGCTGCAAAAAGGTACTTAGTGAGGTGGTAACGTATGGTTGTAGTCTCCGTGTCTGACTTGTCATGGTCATTCGCTAGGTTTTACTTAAATGGGAAGAGAACGGTTGGGTCAGCGAACTCCAGCGAAGAAGTTTGGGTGCAAATGCCGATTTCTCGTTTGTAGGATGGACGGAAGAGATGGTACGGAGGTTTTCGACAAATTACGAAAGCGATTCGCCACATGGCAACCTGGGCTGATCGTTTTGCTATTTTGCATTGATCATGTGCAGTTTATCCAGTTTTGCGTTTTATCCGGCTGCGATTACTGTCCATCTGTCCCAGGAGTAGAAATCACAACTGCATATACAATTGTTCAAGAGTATCGTCGGCCGCAAGATGTAAGTTCAATACTTAGTCGAACCATGCGCACTGATAGTGACGTGTAATTATATTGTGTAGGTCATCGATGCTCTTCAACGCAAAAAGCAGGGTGCTCTCCCCGATCGATATGTCGATATGTTTTTCGAAGCAATTTTGACGTTCAGACATCTACTTGTGTTTGATCCACGTGACCAGGTATTGCGCGTTGTGTGACAAAAACATAAAACTTTTGCTAATGATTTCTTTTTACGAGCCCAGAAACTCAAACCATTGAACCCTCTTAACCTGTCAGAAGATATTCTCGACCTAGTCGACAAAGATTTGCTTTTTCTGGGGGATATGCAGCAACCAGATCATGTTGTCGTTTCCATTTCTCGTGGCCTCATGAATCCGATAACTTTTGAACGCTATGAATGGGAAGACACTCCTGCCCAGTTGGTAAAAGCAGTGCCATCTGATCTTTTGCCAAGCGTTCAGTCAATGACATCCTCCGAGAGCAGCAAACGAACGATTGATTGGGGCAACGATCAAGTTTCTGTATTGAGTAGCAATGGTGATGATTGTTCACAGCGACGCATAGTTGCTCGCAATGGTTTTGGTGAGAATGATCATATTAAGAAGCAGCGCATAGCTTTACAACAGAAGAACATTAGCCGTGAAGATAAGCCATCGAGTTCATGGGCTCACTTGGAAAGCGTCCTCGGTCCATCCGCACATATTTTGAATTTTCGAAGTCCGAAAGTAAGCGACAACTTTAAATCTCTTGTGGAAAGGAACAGTGTCCTTGCTGTCAGGCAACCAAATACAAACGCGGTACAGCTAAGAGATTTCGAGACCCAACCTGTCCGCAAGAACTTCAAACGCGTACGCAATCCTCGTAATCGCAAACGTGAAGAGCAGTCTACCAGCGGCTTCGAAGGAGAGATTTCATGCCATGTTACTGCGTCAAGCAACAGGAGTGATCGGGTATCACCGTTTGAAGCGACACAAAATGATAGTCAAGAGCAGTCAATTGCAGTGAATACCGTCAAGGCAATGGACGCGGCTGTTGGGCGAAAAATTCCTTCAAGTCCGTCGTCGCCATTAGCCACTACCGACGATACTGGCGGGCTCTTTCTGCCGTTACGGGACACAACCGCATTACGAACCAGTGATATAGGACAGCGAATGTTTCCATGGACAACGCAGCCACGTGCACCCATTGTTAAGCCGATGTCGCCACTTTCTTCGTACTCGCGCGCAAGCTACGTGGAAGATAAATGGGATCGTATCCTTCTTGCAGAAGAAGAGAGTAACAAAGGAAGCGATGATGAGGACGTATAATGAGCTGGCTTTTAGTTCCTGAATCATTTGCTCCGGAGTGAAAAAGGAAGAATAAATATATATGTATCAGAAGAAGAATGACCCGGTGGCTGATGCAGCCCTAAGTTGGAGTCGTTTCCGCATGCAGTCGCTTTGGATGCACGAGCATCATCGGCAATACAGTCGACATCACGAGTTTACTTGATCGTGGAAGCGGGCTCGCTATCGGACGGATTGGACGCGTTTGAGTGATTTTCAAAGGCTTGGCGTTATCGGCATCATCTTCGGCGTCTGTCTTGTCATCGCTGTCGTTTTGGATCTTTCCCGCAAAGGGCTGGACGGTCGTGCTGCTCAATGCATTCTCCAGGGCTTGCAAGGCCATGGCACCGGACATGGATCCTCCATCTACCGCTCCACGGCGGCCAAATCGTCCTCGCGAGTAATTTCTCAGCGGTACAAATTGCTTGAGGAACTTGAGGTTCGCTTGGATCATACGTGCCCGCTTGCGGCACCGAGGAGATAGCGACTGCGGCGACGCCCCAGCACTGTCTTGACAATGGCACGAGCACTGCTGCTCTGCATCTTCTTCTTCCCCTTCTGGAGGACGCTGGAGATCATTGCGCTTGCAGTTGTCGCCTTTGGAGTTGCTGATCTCTTTGCGCTTGACGCCGACACGTGCAGCCATTGTTGATGTTGGTTGCAAACTGAGGCATCCGGATCTGGATTGGGGCGCGATCGCTTTGTGCAGGTTTTTCCATCGAAAGAACATGAAACGACTGACGCTGCTGGTGCATGCCGCTGAGCTGTCGGCGGCCGAGAGGGCGCTGAGTTCCCACACGATTGACGTGCTGCACGTGCGTCAGGATCCTGCAGATGGGCGCTTGCGAGGCAGTGGTAGTACCAGTCTCGAGTTCCAGCGGTGCGTTGCGGATGCCAAGCAGCTGCTCCAAGCAGCCGGCGCAAGTGCTGATGGGGCAGAAGCGCACCGGACTACTCGACTCGTCGTGAATGCGAATAGCGGATTGCTGCCGAATTCCTGGGCAATGGATCTTCTCATCAGCGGATGGCATCTTAAGGAGCGCTTCCTGGACCCTGAAACCCAGTCCAAGCGCCCACCAAGTCACATGCTCTGGGGATGCTCTGTGCATTGTGTGGAGTCAGCCATTCGAGCAGCAGAACTGGGCGTGGATTACATGCACGTAGGCACAATGTTCCCGACGGCTACACACCCCGATAAGCGCGTGCTCGAAGGTCCAGAGCTGCTGCATGCAATCCGCAAGGCTCTGTTGTCGCGATCAGATACGCTGCCAGTTTTGATGGCAGTCGGAGGAATCAAGAACGAGTCTACAATTCGAGCGGTCCTGGATGCAGGCGCCGTTGGAATCGTAGTGCGGCAGGCCATTCTGGCAGCTGAAGATCCTTGCCAAGCAGCATTAGCCATCCGAAAGGTATTGGACGACATTTGCTGACTGATCCACAATGCAATATCAAGCAGCAAGTTAAAATCTCATTGTGTCTCATATTGATGCAAACAAACTATCCCAGAAGGTGGTTTTACGCGTACGCGCCGTCGCTAATGACGTCGTCGATCTTTAAAATCATGCGCACGACCTGCGTGGCCAGCTGCAGTTGCTGCTGCTTGCCGATCAGCGTCTCAAAGACCTGCTGCTCCTTCATATCGCACGTTCCGGTCGAGTTGCAGTCAATGCCGAGACGTGGGTTGTTCTCGCTCAGCTGTTGCGCGCGCACGGCCGAGAGCGAGTCGATGGGACTCAGTCCACTGTTCTCGGCCAGCGCCATGGGGATATCTTCCAGCGCATCAGCGAACGCACGGATGGCGTACTGCTCGATACCCGTGTTCTTGTCGGCATGATCACGCACAGCGATGCCACATGCGATTTCGGCCGAGCCACCGCCATACACAATGCGATTGTTCTTGATCAGGTTGCGCGTCACGCACATGGCATCGTGCAGCGAGCGCTTGGCCTCTTCCACGATCATCTTGTTGCCACCGCGCACGAGCACCGTGATGGCGTCCGAGCTGGCGCAGTCCTCGATCACGAGCATGCGTTCCTTGGTCGTGCCAAATGCCACCTCGCGGACTGTGCCGGCGCGACCGAGCTTCTCGGGCGTGAGCTCCGAGAAACGCGGCACAATGCGGCCGCCCGTCGCGATGGCGATCAGCTCAAGCTCGACGCCACCGACCCAACGCACAGCCGGCAGGTCGTTCTGCAACAGCAGGTGGTTGGCTTCGTCGTCAAAGCCCCACTGGCAGATCACCAGGTTGGCACCACTGTCCTTGACCTGCTTGATCATGGTGGCAAAGTACTCCTGCTCCTGCTTGTGCAGCGCCTCATAGGCCTCGACGCTCGTGATGTCAAGCTTGTGCTTGGTCTTGGGCTTGGGCGGCTCAAAGGGGCACGTGAGAATGCACATCTTGGCGTCCTTGACCTCTTTGGGCATCTGCGGGTGCGAAAAGTCCTTGTCAATGACCACGCCGTTGATCAGCGCGGTCTCCTCAAGAGTGCCACCAGGCTTGCCTTCCATCTTGATCAGATCAAAGTTCACGTCGCGGGTCTCAAAGTTGGCCACCTTGAGCACAGCATCCACAGCGATCTTGGCCATCTGGCGCTTGTACTTGTTCACGATCTTGGACGAAAGCGTGGTCATGGCGGTCTCCACAAGCGGCTCCGAATCTTGTTCCGAGAACTGGATCACGTCGCCAATGGTTTCCAGGTGCTTGCATGCGATCTCGCAGGCCTCTTCAAAGCCGTCAGCGATGCGCATTGGGTGCAGACCGTGGACCAGCAACTTCTCGGCCTGCTCCAGCAGCGCGCCGGCCAGTACGACAACGCCCGTCGTGCCGTCGCCGATCTCATTGTCCTGCGACTGCGACAGCTCCACCAACAGGTGCGCCACGCGGTGCTCGACTTGCATCTGCTCCAGGATCGTGGCGCCGTCGTTGGAGATTGTGACGTCGCCGTCTTGACTCACCATCATCTTGTCCATACCGCGCGGCCCAAGCGATGTGCGCAACAGGCTCGAGACCGTGCGCGCCGCCAAGATATTGCTCTATACGCAGGAAGCAAGACAGTGAGCGCTTCCGACGCCCAAGGGACACTACAGATACGTACCTTGATGGCCTCTACGCCCTTGATGCGTTCCTTGGCCTCCTGGTCGCGCAGGATGATAAAGGGGCGACCGTACTCATCAAAGACCATCGACATGGTGGCGTTGCTTGCTGGGGGCGCTTCGTTGCTTTCCTGGCCACACTCTTTGGCTCTTGCGCCAAAACCCACGAAAGATTGGGTTTTTCCACCTTTTTACGACTTCGAGATTCGTTGGGTTTTTAAAAGAAGACGTAATTACGTATAGACTGTTCCAGAACCTTGGTTTAATGACATATCCATGAAATGACAATGGGTATTTTACACGTTTTGTTCAAGAAAATAAGGTTCGTAAACCCAGGGAGTAACTTGGAATGACTCTGATCTTGAAACGGTTTCTCATTCTGAAGCCATCATGGCCGGTGGCAGGCATGGTCGTGGGCTTCGTCTGCTGCTGCTGCTGTTAGCTGCTGCACTCTGTGTCCAGCGCTGTCATGGCTCCTGTCCAGTGGGCATGACGAACGCCAAGATCTGCTCGGGTTATGGCAAGTGCACTCCCCAGAACCAGTGCGTCTGCGACTCCAGACACACGGGCTTTGACTGCTCACAGCGTACGTACACTTCGCCTTGTTCACTGAGCTTCGTTACCATTAACTCAACATACACCATAGATCTGTGCCCATTGGGCAATGCGTGGGTTGCGCCTGCGCAGGCGACAGACATGGCGCACTACCCAGTCGAGTGCTCGAACAAGGGCTTCTGTGACCGCAGCAATGGCGTTTGCCACTGCATGGAAGGGTTCACTGGCACTGCCTGTCAGCGTAGTACGTTGATTCTGGCTCTATTCGCTAGCAAACACGTCTGTATTAACGCTCTGACGATGGTCAGTGGCGTGCTCCGATGCGTGCAACGACGCGGGCGAGTGTCTCTCGCTCAAGCAGCTCTCACAGGTCTACGCCGTGGCCTCCGAGCCCATTTACGACAGCATCTGGGACGCCGACATGATCTACGGCTGCAATTGCCGCAAAGGCTTTCATGGCTTTGATTGCTCCAAGCGTACGTTCTATAGAGCCTGGCGCTGGTTGGTTCATTTGACTGAGATGCCTTTCAGGCTCGTGTCCGAGAGGCGATGACCCCATGACCACAGGCCAAGTGAACGAAGTCCAGATCATTCAGTGCACTGCCACTGGCGGCTCGTTCTTCCTGTTCTTCGATGGCGTGGGCACCAGCGTCCCATTCGACGCCAGTATTGCCACGTTCCAGCAGGCGCTGAGCAAGATCCCTAACTTCCCGATCGTCAAGATCATGTACTCGGCTGGAGCCAATACGGCGCTGTGTAATCCCACTGGTGTGAACGCTGTTCTGATCGAGTTCACGCAGGAATTCAAAATGTACGTGTCTGTCGCGTCTCTGACTTGAGTACAAAACCCATCGTGATACTTGTGTGTGTCTTCAGCCAACCAGCCATTCAAGTGTTCAAGACACTTCGTGGCATCACGATTCTCACGGGCGGCACTGTTGTAGCAGCCAATGGAGGCAATGTCGTGGCTGGCAAAGCATCGATCAAGCCGACTAAAGAGTGGGCCATGTGCAGCAACCGAGGCAGTTGTGATGAAGGTTCGTGCTTTCAACTGAAGATGCGATTCACTTCACTAAAAAAAAGTTGACTGTCGCTATGCAGCTACCGGTCAATGCGGATGCTACGTGTCGCCTATGCCAGGCTACAGATCCAGTGACGGATATGGAAAGCCAGGGCTACGGGGCGACTGTGGGTGTGCAAACAACCAGAATCTGTACGGAGGAGCCATCACATCCTGTGTGGGCGAGCTAGCGTGCAGTGGCCATGGCTATTGCTCCGGCGCGCCATCGTACAAATGCAATTGTGAGCTCGGCTGGACTTCAGGCGATTGTTCGTGGCGTAAGTGATGCTGCGTTTTTTGAAGCTCACCAGGAAGTCATCATAGCGTAATTTTTGGATCCAGGAACCTGTCCACAAGGACTATCATGGTTCGCAGTTCCAACCAGTGCAAACGTTGTCCATACGCAACTGGCGACGTGTTCAAACGCCGGATTGTGTGATGCTGCGCTTGGCGAATGCAAATGCTATTCACCCTTCACAGGAGACGCGTGCGAACTGAGTACGTGAGCGATTTTAGCCGAAGCCACCTGAGCTGATCGTTGACTTTGTCCATTGTCAGTGAAATGTCCGGGGGAAGTCGAGTGCAATGGTCATGGACGCTGCATGGGCATCCGTCAGCTCTCGTTGGAAGCTGATGTCGACTATCCATCCCAGATATTTGATTACGGAGCTGACCCCAATAACGCAGCGACCTATGACAGCGGGACCATTCTTGGGTGCAAATGCGATCCAGGATACGAAGGCTATGATTGCAGCCAGCGTACGTGATCTCCTCACATGATCTCTTGAGCTGATGTCTCATTTGCTCTGAGTCATTACAGGATCATGTCCACGGGGTGACGATCCAGTCACCATGAATCAGGTGGACGAAATCAAGCTCATCAAGTGCATTGCGTCTGGCGGCTCCTTCCAGCTACTCTATAGCATGCTTCCACCACTCAACGTTCCGTACGACACATCGTCCACAATGTTGCGTACTCTTCTCATGACAGCGTTTAATTTTGAAGATGTGAACGTGGCGTACAGCGCCGGCCAGAAAGCTTGCTCATTCAGCACCGACACGGCCCAAAATGTCATCACACTGACGTTCGAGGTCGATCATGGAGATCTGCCAGCATTTCGCGTCGTCACAACGACGTTAACCGGAACTCCATTAGTCACTTTTGGCGAGAATGGAGGGACCATTGACGGATTCATGAGTCAGACTGGCACCAAAGAGAACGCGGTTTGCTCCAACAAAGGATACTGCAATTCTGATGACGGAACCTGCCAGTGTACCAATGGTTTCGGCAGTAGTGACGGCCGAGGGAGCTACGGTAGTCGAAACGACTGCGGATATATGATGAAAAAAGTGCTCTTGAATCAATAGAAAGAGTGCATTTCCATCATCCTGACACTTTGCTCCATTGTCTGGATACGTGCGACCAACGAACTCCAAGATGATCAGCAAGTCAAAAATAGACGGAGAAGCGCATAATTCGCTGCCGCAATTTCTCGGGCGTTGGTGACATTCATAGATGGCGATGGCAGATGCCCAAGCTGCATCGCCAAAGAGTACCGAGATTCGGCCGCTTCGTCGTTCGCTGTGCGTAATTTCGTTGATTGGAAGGCTCAAACTGTAGCTGTTTCACGTCCGTATCGATTCCAGGACTCTTACGCCCTCTCGTACGCGAACTATCTTGACAAATTCGCCAACGAGGCATGTCGTCTCACTCTCCCAAAGCCACAGCGAAAGGACTCTTCATTGTACGTCGCACCACATGCCAAAAAGCTCTTGGAATAGTCTAATCTGACTGCGTTTCGGGCGTAGGCGTATCACCCACGACAAAGTCATCAATCGCTTCTTGTGGTACGAGTACTTCGTATAAACCTCTTCAGACTCAGAGTACCTGACGTGTTATTATGCGTCTTGCTGTGTAGCTTCGGCCGAACGGAAGCGCAGCGCCAAGTTGGAGCGCGCACTCCACGTGAAGGAGCAGTGCGAGCACGATCTCGAGAAGTTCTTCGCGTCCAAGAGGCGAGAGACTCGCCCTCCAGCGTCTTCACGTCTATTCGAAGACTCATACGCTTCAGACCAGGACTCGGCTTACGACAGAGCGCTACGAGGTACAATGCGTCAACTCTTGCACTCTGGTTGCTCCGCCTTACTCACCTGGTTGCTGTGGCTGCAGACAAGCGCCTTGTCGAGCGCTTGCTGCGCAAGATCTCGCCGTCGCTCAAAAACACGGCTGCCACCCACAACGAACTCGTGTCCATGCTGCAGATCTGCACTGACTGCCGCACGCGCGTGACCTTTTGCGGGTCCTGCGCACGCAAGGCCATGGCGTTCTTCAGCGGCTACACAAGCGCTGAGCTGCAGGCCATCTACGCGCAGGATCTGCCTCCTGCGAACGAGGAACAGGTCGACGCCTTCGCTGAGGCCATTGCCTACCGTGAGTTTCTCGCCACACACGAACCGCCGACAGGCCGTGAGTTGAAGTGACCATCACTCACCTGTGCGCGCATTTGGCCCCCAACTGCAACTTACAAATGGCGGACATACCGACCAAGCAGGAGCTCTGGCGGAAGCTGGATGAGCAGCACCAAGGCATGTTGCGGGAGTACGCGTACGATATGAGGATAATGAGAGAGTCACTGCATGCTACGCTTTTTTGCTTACATGTCCTGTGGTTTTGCTTACGTGGAGGAAGCGCCATGAAGCGACGCGCAGCTCTTTCAGAAGAGCGCGCTGCTGGCGCAGAGCGGCAGTTAAAGGTTCTACAGACGATCGCTCGAGACGAGCAGCGTGTAGGCGTTAATCACCTGATGCTTCATATGCTGCGTCTATTCATGTCAAATATGCATTTGCAGCCACATACAGGGGCGACGGAGGCCAAGATGCAGCATCTTCTGCAGCAGAACGAGCGACTCAATGCGCAGATTTTGACACTTCGTAATGAGTGAGACCTGAATTGAATGTGTTGATCAGATTGATAGCCTGTATATTCATGACTAAGTGCATAGGATCACGACTATGGCACACGATACGACCAAACACAAGAGCCGTGTTTCTGAGCTCGAAGTGCTTCTTGGTGACTAGAATGTAGGAGATTTAGTCATGAGCACTGTTGGCTAACTATTTTATGTTGTAGCAAGTGCAACAAACTCAAAATCTGCACTTGAAGCTCAAAGAATGCGCGATGAAGAGCAGATTCGATCACTTCGAGCTTCGATCAGAATTCTTGAGACCGAGGTACGCTATATTTACCAATCCATGGCAACTAGAACGGCGGAATCTGATGCGGAAGTGCGCTGACTCTTTTGCAGCTGATTGAGCGTGCCACGAAGAACAAATAGCACCAGAGCGCTCTTATCTGATTCTGTCCAATACCAAATTAGCTCTTCGTATCCAAGACAAAAATACATCGGAATTGATGGCACTGAAAGCTGGAAATGCTTGTCTTGAATCATACCACATTTGTGGTTCTGGCGACAAAGCAAAGACAATATGAAGAGGCAAGCTAACGTCGCGGAAGGCGGTAGCGACGGAAGCTTCATGCACATTGATGTGGCTCCAACAGTGAAATTGGTCATATTTTCTTGTGTCGGGTCCATTCTATTCGCACTATTCGTGCTCGTGGGATTTGGAAACTCGCCAACTGTTGCCGTCTTTGAATCGACAAGCAACGAAACTCGTTGCACTTCAGCATTCACACTTAAACAGTTCGATGAATGCTCGGGTGAAGCTCTTTCGAACTCTGCTGGATTTGGATCATTGGCTGCTGTTGACGAATTGCTTCGTCTGAGTGAATCAGCGCAAGTACCGGTTCTAGGTTGCATGCTTGATCAATGTGACACCACGACCAATATGTCCAGTTACATTGCAAAAGAAGAAGAATTGCTGGTGGCTGAGTTTTCGTTTGAGCTCAACAATGTATCTCCTCGCAATCGTTATTTCTACGTGGAAATGTTGTTCCCAAATGATAAACCTGATGCCGACCATTTTTTCGCGGTCACCATCACAGCGGATATGAAAGGAATTTACGTGAACGAGAGCACAGGCGGGAATTCAACCTCTGAAATTTCTCCAACTGTGCGCCACGAAACAGTTAATATTACGTGCCTGCAGGATGAATCTTATTGTGAGCCGCACTTTATGTTGCGCTTCAACAACATTGACTACGAAGACTACCAAGTTGGAATCCTGCTCAACTCTACTGAAGATCTTCCGATCAATGGCAGCTCAGTGACGTTCCGAATGGCAGCAGGCTCGCCCAAATTTACGAATTGGATGCTTGGAATGAAGATTTTCTTTTTGCTTGTGTCCACAGCGGTGGCTGTCAACTATAATTTATCATTGAACGCGCTTTCGATTCGAGAGCAGAATTTGGAGCAAACGTGGGTTTCGATTTTGAGTGTGACTCTTGTGTTCTACAACGACCCATTTTTTGTTGTCGAGGCCTCATATGGTGGTAATGCCTTGAAGATTCTAGGTGTAGCATTTCAGGTTACATTCTTTCAGTTCTTGCTACTTTTTTGGCTCCTTGCGCTGGATAACATGCGCCTTTCAGGCATGGAGAGTGGTGTGTCGAACGAGCGATTTTTCATTCCGAAAGCCTTTTTCATCGGGTGGTTCTGGGTTTTCAACTGTATCTACTTTGGATACATGAAGTACAACAGTAACAACGATATTCTTTGGGATCCGCTTGAGGATAACAACACATTTGCTCTCACACAATCCCTCATGGTTGTCATGTGCCTTGTCTACGTGATTTGGTTCGCTTATCTACTGCTTGCCTGCTTGCCCGAGCTTCGAGCTAAGCCCGCAAGATATCGTTATCTGATGTTTGTCACGTGCTACGTCTTTTTGGTTTGGCTTTCCGCAATTGGAAGTAGCGCGATCTCACCTGTGCCTTTGAGTGGTGGATCATGGACGGCTTGCCTCGCTCTGTTTAACATCTACATCTACTTACTCGCGTACTTGTATGCGCCGTCAGCCAAGACTATCGCTCAAGCGAAGCAGCGCCAGACAATGCATGGAAGTCAAGCCGAACCAGAGGCACGTCCGGTGCTTCAGCCTACTGCAAACTACGCTGAGGCTGTGGATGGGGACGACATTGAGATCGAGGACGTGAATCTCGCATAAACTTTCACCACAAACTTTCTTTATCCATAATCAGACCACTTTAATCCCGTTTTTCCCGATTTTAAGTGAAAAGTGGATCAAAATGAAAAGCAAAAGTGGGAAAAGTGGAAGCATACAAATACATAATATAAATGTAGGTTTATCCTCAGCTATCCTCATTGACAATCAGTTTGAGTTGTTGCCAC